>PVIJ01024445.1:0-12276 GCA_004024925.1 Scalopus aquaticus
ACGGGTCTGCCGTCTGTTCCTGGAGAGTGTGGGTGAGTAGATTCTCCTCCTCCCTTCCTTCCCCCACCCCCTCCGTGCAACTCGGGTGCTTAGCTGGTGACCTTTCTTCCCGAAGAAGTCACTCATCGTCCTCTGCTTCCAGGCCGTGTTCCCCTGCCAATCACTCACTCTGCCCTGTTGGGGGTCTCTGGGATTCCTGCACCCCTTGTCCGGAGTATTTTCAGTGTCCCCTTGGCCAGAGGTCCTGGCTTTGGTCGGCCCGTTGCGTCAGAACACAGCGCACTGTGGCCTATTGACCGTGTGCTTCGGGCTCACACTCCGTCCTCGTCCTCAGCCCTTTCTCGGCCTTACAGAGGAGGAGAGGGGCCTCAGAGAGGGGAAGTCGCCTGCTCAGGGAGACACAGTGGGGGGCTGTGTATTCTTGGATTTCAGACTCCGTCCTGGCCAGTCCAGTGCTCATTCCTGCCTGCTAAACAGACTGCCCTGCAGCGGGGCGTCTGGGGGGGCCAGACACCAGGCAGCTGCAGAAGGACCTGAGCTTGGCCCCGCCCCTCCTGGGTAGGGTCTTTTTCACGTAGGAAGATTGATGGTGTCATAGGTGGGTTCCTCAGAAAGCAGACTGAGATGGAATTTAGGGTGCGGGATGTTGGGCGCAGCGAGGCCCCATGGGAACTAACACCTGCGGGAGGGGGGGGAGAAGCAGGCGCAGAACAGGGGGAACCAGCGGGGAGGCTGCCTGTCTCAGTCCGCCCCAGGGGGGCGGTGGGGACAAAGGGGGGGACCTGGAGCTCCAGCAGCTTCAGAGTTGAGCTCAGCAGCCTGCGGGGGCCAGGCCTTTATGCCCCCACAAAGACCAGCCACCAAGTGTAGGCACCTCAGCAAGGGCCGTGACCTCGAAACAGGCACTGCCACCCCCGGACAGCTGGGACTTGCTCCTCGATCTCTTAGGGGATCCAGGGGGCACCACAGTACCCCATAGATGCTCCCTGAGTCCCCGTGCCACTGATGTCCATGTCATCTCCTGCTTCACCCTTTAGCCTGAGGTAGACAGCGAGAGCGAGGACAACGGGGTAACCTGGGCTCACAGCAGATATCAACTCCGGAATCAGGCACGACGCCCTGAAGTCTCTCCGCCCTTCAGCCCACACCGGGGCACATACACCCCCCACCAGCACACTCCCCAGCAAGAGGAAGCCTGGACGTGCTCCATCCTCTGAACAGGGGTGCCTCTTAGAAGAAAGGATCCCAGAGCCCCTGGGCTGGCCCCCCATTTCCCACAGGTGGGGGGAGTGTCTTTATTCTGAGAGCACAGCGCAAACCCTAGGCCCAGCGTGAGCGGGTCAGACCCAGGACCAGAATCCAGTTCCCCTGAGCCCCCCATTCCTAGTGCTCTCCTTAAATAGCCAACAATTCCCTGCAGCCCCACATGTCCCCCACTCCTGCCTATCCCCTGAGCGACAACAAGGGCGACAAATGAATGGGACCCCAGTCCTGACTTTCTCCTGCATAGCTGGTGGGAAGGTTATGGTCCAGTTTATTATCAAAATCAATAAAAGTAATAGCAAATAGCACTTTTGAGGTATCTATTAACTTCAAATCAGAGAGACAGGAAGTATCTCTGTTGTTATTATGCATGTGTGCATGTGTGAAATCACTGACTGGCCAATATTTATTGAGCACCTACTATGTGCCCTGCCTTGTTTGGGCCCTGGGAACACAGCAATGAGCAATACAAACAAAAACCTTTGCCTCCTGCAGTTGATATTCTTGTGGGACATTTGGGCATTGGCTAATTTAAGATCCTTCCAATTTTCAACTGCAAAAATATTCAGAGACATCCTCTGGCTCATCCTCTTCTCCATCTCTGATTGTTGGTCTAGGGAAAATTTTGGAACTACCCTGAGACAGTCACTGCCAGTCATGTGGCTCTTGAGCATTTGAAATGTCGCTGGTCCAAATGGAAATGTGGGGCAAGTGTGAATTACGTTGTGGGTTTCAAAGACAGCAAAAGGGATTGGCCACACTCTTTTTTAAAATATTTATTTATTTATGTATACAAGAGCTGGGGTGTAGGCCAGAGGTATGTGTGTGTGTGCAGGGGGTGGTGACAGGATTCACCAGAGACAGAGTGGGGAGCAGAAGAGGCATTTCTGAAATATACTGCTGAGGGGAACAGCAGGTGGGACAGGAGAGGTCTGCTGCACCATGTGGGTCAGCTCCCTGGCTGGGGATTGAAGTCGTGCTGCAGTGGCTGCCGATAGCTTCATTGAGCTGGGACTTTAATTAACCCCTGTGCCTCCAGGGAAACCACCCCCTCCAAGTGGTATTTCTTGCAAACACTTTTCTGATCAGCATTTCTCCCAGTTGTGCCCGCAAAGGTCTGCAGAGCCGGCAGACCCAGGTCAGACACAGGAAACTAAGGCTGTGGGTTTGGAGCTGCTGTTCAAGGACAGATTCTCATCATCTGGACACAGGGAGCTGGTGTGGGGGCGGGGTGGACATTACTGAATGACAAAGCATCTGAGTCAGGCATGTTCCTGAGGCACCAGAGATAAGGCCCCATCTGGGCAACTTCCTGCTGAGGAAACGAAACTTACAAGACCAAGGCATAGCAGAGACGAGGGCAGAGGTCACACAGAATGAACAACTCTTACCTGCTAGAACAAAACAGAGGTTACCAGGAAGGAAGGGTAAACTGGGTAGAGGGTTGGTCGTGTGGTAGGAGGGGAACTAACCTTGGACAGCGAGCATCTGTAGTATAGATAGATGTTGATTCGTGCAGGTGTACACCTGAGACCTTTATAATGTTATAAACTGATGTGACTTCAATTAAAAAAAAGGAAATGTGTGATGTGATGTTGGAGGTCCAGGGTGGGTGAGGGAGCCCCAGTGTCCTCAGCTTCGTGCAGAGGTCCCCCAGCTCAACCAGGAGGCGACTCTCAGTGTACCGCTGACCTTGAACAACACAGTTTGTCTGCAAGGCCCTTATCCAGGAGGATCCTTTTCTATCCCTGGGCTCCACGTTCCAGATTCCACCAACCAGCCGGGGAGCCAGGGATGAGGAGGCTGATGCTAAGGGACTGGGCTTAGGTGGATTTGGGGGAAGAAGGGATAAGGGGAAATGGGAGGGGCGTCCGAAAACCAGCTCCTTGTGGATAGCAAGGGCTGATTGTAATTACGTTTGGGGGGGGTCAAAAGTTACTAGTGTATTTTCTGTTGAAGTATGTTACGGGTCCAAGTTACGACAGAGTCAGTCCAATGTAATTACAAAGCGGTGGTTTATTGCTAGCTCGAGCTAGGGTCCCAATTAGCCCGAAGTACCGACGCAGCGGTCTAGTAGGCTAAAATGGAGACCCCTAGCACAGTGTTGGCGCAACTTATAAAGGCAATTACAGATACAAAGGAATTTAGCAACTATACAGAATTTGGCAATACATCAAAAAGGGGGGTGGTCTCAAAGTAGATGGTCAGAGCTGTTATCTTTTGGTGTCCCTGAAGCCTTTTGCCCCTGCTGGGGGAGTCTATAGACTTTGAAGTTTTTCTGCCGCCTGGGGGAAGTTTATCTCAGGTTGCAGTCCTTGAAGTTTTACAGCTGCAGGGTGCCAGACTGTGGCACCTTGCTTTATCAGTGGCCATTGACATTCTTACTTTTACATACTTCTACATTTCGACTGCCTGGGGGTCCAGGCGTAACCCCCAAGAGATTCAAGAGCCAACCCCATGGCATCTTTGCTGGTCCCAGCATCTCTGAAGACGCTAGTGAGCCTGGCAAGATGGCGGCGGTCAGCTCTCGCCTCCAGGCTCGGCCAGGGGCTCTGCCTGACGGGGCCGCTATTTCCACATCTTGGCAAAGGCTGTGGGTTGTCACTTCCACACAGGTGCACCACACACCGGGCCTGGAGGGCTCGGCTACTCGCCCTGGCCTCTGGCCGTGCAGCCCGAGAGCCACAGGATGTGCTGGGCCTCGCCAGTCCAGGCAGCTCATTGCACCAGCAGCACCAGCAGCGCCCCCATGAGCTCCACTGAGGCCCCGGTGCTTCCCCAGGCACAGGCTCAGGACCTCTGTCCACAGCTGGGTCACCCCAGGGGGGGCAGCAGAGCAGGGGGAGGGAGAGGAGTTAAGGGGAGGAAGATGCAGGTCTGGTCTCCTGGGTGGAAGAGCCACGGGCAGGCAGCCGGAAAGGGCAGGACGGGGCGTGAAGGTGGCCGCCACGGGCCACCGGCTGGGCTCGCGTGTCCCCGCTGCAGCTTCGCTGGCGCCTGGGTGAGAGGGACCCGAACTCTTACAGCTCATGTGTCATCCCAAGCGGATTTTCCTTTCTCATTTCTCCTGTTAGAAAAAAAAAAAGATTCTTAATTCTTGCAGACAGACTTTAGCCTGATGGGTCTGGAGTTTTTACAAAGGAATTTTTACTGGCATTGCCTGAGAGCAGAAGGGCCTAGGAGCTGCTGACTCTGGCAAGTAGAGGGAAAGTCCTCCCAGCTCCTGCAGGCCAGGCTTAAGTCCAGTCGCTGGCCAGTTGTGGCCTTGGAATAGATGCCCAGGTTCTCCATGCCCCTGAACTTCCTCCTATATCAGGTGGGTGTGATGGTGGCGGCCTCTGCATCAGGCCTTCGGGAGGATTCCATGACAAGAGCTAAGTGAGAAGCCAGTGACCCTTATTCTGTGCTCCTGCGCAGCCTTGGTGAAGCCGCTGTACACGGTCAACCTTGAACCACCACAGGTTCTTGTCCCAGGAAGCCATAAAAAGGAATTCTCAGACATTTTAGATAAGTAAGCAGAGAGAAACAAACTTTATTTAAGAGAGTAAAGAAAAGTAAGAGAATAAAGAAAAGTTTATTTAGAGGAAGATAGTAAGGACTCCCAGCTACGCTATACTTGGGGGGGCAAGGAAGCCGCCGTGGGCCTGTGGTTAGGGATATTTAAACCTTTTTTTTCTTTGTTCTAAAAATCTCATCGTTCTATTTTGTGATTGGCTCTTTCTCCTAGTGGCTCTCCTCCTCCGGGCAGATGTGCCGATTTTCCCATCTCAAAGTCTGCCAACATTTACTGTCCCGATTAAAATTTAGCCTTGAAATTATCTGTCCCCATTAGCTTCCCTGGGCCTCTGACCTGTCTCTGGAGTATGTCTGGTTGGCGTTTATAATTCACTGCCCTTGTCTTTAGAGTGTACTTTGGTTAGTACCTAGAATTTGCTGCCCTTATCTGTCTCTGAGGTCCCTACCCGACTGTCCCTGAAGCTGCCTAATGAACCCTAACTTGCCTGGGACTCATTGGGGGGTGGGGGGGGAAGAGGAGCCCTGGCTGGGCTTAGGCCACTTCTTCAGTCAACCCTGCTCCTTTCTTAAATGCTCGAGGCAAGTCCCCCCTGCCAGGGCTTGCGTCTGCAGACCTGTGGCTCTAGGGCCCTTTGCTCCTGGGCGCTGGAGGTGTAAGAGGGGGATCCTCGGGAAGGAGGAGTGTCCCAGGACCCCACCCCCACCCCAAGCCAGAGAGAGCCAAGACACCTAGGACTAAGAATCCCAGAATGCCATCAGCACGGAAGGAAGGATACTGAGGATTGAGGGAGGGGTTAAGGAGGGTGTTTTTGGTTTTTTTTGTGTGTGTGTGTGTGGGACTTAAAAACCAGACCTGAGAGGTTGGAGGGGGCACGATTGTTCTTATGGTGGATTTACCAGAGTCTTTCTTCAGTGAGCAATAGATTCCAGCTCAGCGGAACTGGTAGGACGTTTTCACCAATTAATTTCTTTATCTTTTCCTTTCCCTTTTTGTAAATAAATCTTTTTATTAATTGTATAGTGTGTGCCTGCATTTGAGTTTTAAGTCTCTTTAGAGCGCACGAGTGAGAACCCAGACAGGCACCCCACGGGGTTACCCCGTAACAGAGATGGAAGGTGGACCCGAGGCTGGGAGCTACGAGCCTCCGGCCGGCCGGGAGGGGACTGGGAAATGGGTGAAAACGAAACCGAAAGCTGGAAGGCGGGCGGGCGGGGAAGTCCGGGCGGGCAGCGAAGCTCCCTCTCCCCGCGGGGCACCGAAGAAGTCGTTGCAGGACAGTCCAGCAGACTCCAGGCGCGGGGCTGCGGACCTGCGTCCCTCGCCCGGGCTCATGGACCTGTACAGCACCCCCGCCGCCGCGCTGGACGGCCTGGTGGCCCGCAGCCTGCACCCGCCCGCCGAGTGGGTGCAAGACGCCAGGCGCGCCCTGGGCGCCCTCGCCGCGGTGCTGAGGGAGCGCGGGGGCCGCCCCGGAGCCGCTGCCCGGACCTGGAGGGTGCTGAAAATCGTCAAGGTGGGTCCCCCGGGGGACAGGGATGGAGGGGCCCCGGGGTTGACCTCAGAGGCTCCATTTGTACCTCCGGGCAATCCGAGGAGGGCACTGGAGACGGGGAAAATGAAGTCTGTCGGGCTGGAAGGTTTTATTCCTCTTTAATGCTTTTACAGCACTTGCTATGCTCCATCCGGTACTCTCCCGAAAACACACTGCTCAAAGAGGCACATGGGGATATTGAGGCACGGAGAGGCAAAGTAACATGTCCAAATTGCTGAGAGGTCTATGCTTCTAGTGACTGCCTCTCATTCATTCATTCATTGATTCACTCACTCAAGCAAACAGACTGTGGCTCTGGCACTGTGCCTGACCCAGAAGGATGCTGACGTTATAGTACTTGCTCTGCAATAGCCAGAAAAGCCCAGTTTACTGAGAAATTACCAATTAATAAAGAACAAGAGCTCATAACAGAGTATGCTCTCACTTAGTCTTCCGTTCAGCAAAATAGGACTGTTACAGATGGGGAAACTGAGGCTGAGTATGATTAAGCCATGGCCCCAGGCCTTTTTGGCTTCGTCACTCTGTCATTTAAAGCTCTCATTGTCTCTGTGACCCGAGGGTGCCCAAAGTCTTAGGGAGGAGCCCACTCCGAAGCTACCATGTCCTGGGGCAAACTAAGAGTGGGGGTAGATGGGAGGAGCCGGGTGGGGCAGGGGAACTTGTTGCTTATTGGGGAAGAGATGAAAACCCACCAAAGGGCAGCTGGAGGGGTTCTCAGGGCCGACCTGAGCTAGAGGGGGGGCCAGGAGGACAGACTTGTAGCCCAGGCCATGTGGAAGCAGATTTCTGTCTTCCACACAGACGGGGAGTTTCTGCAGAGCGCGCCTTTAAGGGTCTCTAATACCTTGGCATCCTCAGCTTCCCTAGAAACCCACCACAGATGCCAAGGGTGAGTTTAGCTGTGGCCTTCTGACCACTGGGGGCTTGGACGGAGGCCATGGCTAAGTGGGGAGATCTGTGGGTTCATGTCCAGTCTGGAGGTGCGATTCCCCCTTGAAAGGACTTTTGGGAGGAATGGTTGGGTCCAGGGCCGCAGTGAGATGTCGGAGAGGAGAGGAGCCTGGGTCTCTGGTTGGATCAGAAAGCAAAGAAGGGGTGACAGGAGTTTTGGCTTAAGGACCTCCCGGGGGCTGACTTGTATGGGCTGCCCTTCCCCAGTGTTGACCCCAGTAGTGTCTCCAGACCTGTGGGGCAAGTAGGGGGTTCTTGGATTCCATCAAGAATGAATTTAACAGATTCCCCTTAACCAGCACACCGCAGGTTTATTAAGAAAAGAGACACTTGCCTAGACACACAGGGGCGAAGGCTGCCTTGGGCTGGCCTTGATGTTGTTCTCACCTTGTGGAATGTCTCCCTCTGGGGTGGGGTGGGTTGCTAAGGTGTGTTAGTCATCTGACTTCCTCCTCGCTCCCCACATTCTGGCTTCAGCCTTTTGAAATTTGCATGGCCAATTGCACGCCTGTGTTAGTCGTGGGACCCTCACCTAGACCCTCCCCTCATGCACTCAGGGGGTGGGGACTCCAGCCAGCAGGAGACACAGCACTTGGCTTACCCAGCAGGGGGTTCCCTTCAGCATCAGTAGGTGTTTCTGATGCCCCCAGATGCCACTGTCAACCCCAGATGCCACTGTCAACCCCAGCGGGACACAGAGACTCTTACCAGGGATGTAGCATCATTTTTCAAATTTCCAAGAGTTGCGCTTGGAGCCAGTTAATGGTGGATCATGAGGAGGGTGTGTAGGGCATGCAATTCAGTGAGTTAAATTAATCCTAAAGAGGAAATAAAATTCGGTGGTCAGGGTTTAATTCTGCTTATTCCTAAACTTTTAGGGTTTGTTTCTGTTACAAAAATGGAGGGAATCCTACTACATATTGTCAAAAATTCTCTGGGGGCAAATCGCCTCCCCCCTTGGGAATCACCATGTATGTAGGTGAAATAACACATAGGCTGGAATTTCTGATAAAATCACACAAAGAGAAGAAAGGGGAGTCGAACACCTGGAGCGTGGGGGAGTTAAAATTTCTCTTCTTTGTGTAGGGTTAGAAACTTCCATCATAAAAACTATTTTTAAGTGAATTAGTTGATGGGTAGAAAGCTAATGTGGATTTGGAAGCTGATTCCTGGGTTCAAATCCTTCTGGGGTAGTGGGGAGCTTCTCCTGAGGGGGTGGCCAGGAAGTGAGGCCCACCTCCCCGCCCGCTCCTGGTTTATAAAGCGAAAGCAGCCTTGCTAGGAAAGTTAAGATGATTGTGTGCAAAACATGCAGGGAAGGCTGTCGCTAAACATCCTCTGTGCTCTGGCCTGCCCCCCTCCATAATGTGAGGGGCTGGGAGTTAAAGAACCAGTTTGGAGTAATTGCAAGCCCAGTTTGGTAGCAAGTGGTCTCTGGAGGGTTAATCCCGTTTCTTCTTATTGGATAACCTACTCAGTTCCCCCCTCTGAGCCTCACCCGTAATTGGTGATGCAACCAGGGGATGCTTGCCTCCTGGAACGGGTTTACGGGTCTCAGACGCTTGACTGAGTGCCAGGCACAGAGCAGAAGCTCTGATTATGAGTTTTCCTCCAAGTCCCTGGGCTAGAAGCTTTGGAGAAAGAAGCACAGAAATTGCCGGGATCTTATCATGGTTGCGTACCGATCCCCCGCAAAGGTCACAACGTGTTTTGCAAACCAGAATTTGTTTCCCCTGCAATTTTTAAAAAGTTAATTGCCAACCTTTAAACATCATGAGTTTGTATCTAAAAATTGGCTTTCTCAAATACTCGGACCCACCTGCCCTGGGCCCACTTTCCTGAGTGGCTCCAAATACCTGGATTGTGTGGCCATAGTCTCCACCCAGCCCACTTGCCTCATTCAAGTTGCCTCCCGGGCAGCGTGGGCACCAGAATTGGAGTGTACAGGAGTCTGTTTTTTTCTTTTCACAGGGAGGCTCCTCTGGCCGGGGCACAGCTCTGAGGGGCAGCTGTGATTCTGAACTTGTCATCTTCCTCGACTGCTTTAAGAGCTATGAGGACCAGGGGACTCACCGCACAGAGATCCTCAATGAGATGCGGGCACTGCTGGAATCCTGGTGGCAGGACCCCGTCCCTAGTCTGAGCCTTGAGCTACCTGACCAGGACACGCCCGGAGTCCTGCAGTTCTGTCTGGCATCCACAGACCGTGAAAATCGGATGGATGTTAGCCTGGTGCCTGCTTTTGATGCCCTGGGTAAGGAGTGCCTGGCCCACTCCAGAATTAGGGGTCAGATCATCGGGAGCAAGACAGGGCTCCCAGTTCTAAACCTGCCACCAACTTACTGTGTGACCTGGTGACCCTCTCTGGGCTTTAGTTTCTTGTCAAAACATACTGGGCCTGGACCAGACAAGGTCCAGGAAGGCCTGTGGTCCCACAGCCAAGATGTCCGGCCCTGGCTCAAACATCCCTGGAGAAATTCCTTCAACCCCCGCCCAAGCAGGGCTGCTCAGCCCTTCTGCAGAGATCCCAACAGCAAAGGCAGGTGCAAAGGCAATTAACTAATAAAAAAAAAAAATTGCAGGCAGCAGTGGTCTGGAAACAGATCAGAATTCTGCAAAATCTTCTCTTATCTCAAAAACATTGACGTGATTTGCATTCTCTGTTATAGACTCGTGCTTGATTGAATGCAATAATATGCCTCTCTGTCCTCATCTGTAAAATGAGGATAATAATAATGGGACAATAGAAATCTGTCTATACTGCTGAGTTGTTGGAAAGACTGTGTGTTAATACATGTAATGAAGTTAGAACAGTGTCTGATAGGGCTATAGGAATATTTGCTTTTCTCATTTCTATTATTACTATTACCATTTTTCTATTATTATTTTTTTTTATATTTTTTTTTATACATACAAGCTGGGGTGCAGGCCAGAGGCATGGGGCCGCGAGAGGTTTCACCAGAGACAGAGTGGGTAGCAGAACAGGCAGATCAGAAATACACTGCTGAGGGGAGCAGCGGGCAAGGCAGGAGAGGTCTGCCGCGCCATGTGGGATTCTCCCTGGCTAGGCGTTGAACTCGCATCGCTGCTGCCGACAGCTCCACAGCGCAGCGCTTAACCGCTGTGCCACCGGGGAGGCCCTATTATTATTATTATTATTTACCATGATAACCTGGGAGACAGCTGTCTTGAGCTTATCCAGGGTTATGTTATCCTAGCAGACAGTCCCACACCTGCCATTCCACCCTCTGGTTACAGATATACAAATCATAATTGCTGCTACTTATTAAATATTAACTATTCCAAGCACTGGAGGTTTTATCTCATGAACTCCTAAAAGCAAACCTATGAGCTCTATGCTATTTTATCTTCTGTGTTACCAACAGGGACACTAAGGCATAGAGACATACAGTCACCCTCCTGAAGTCACACAGCAATTGATGTCAGAGACCTTCAAATAATTGAGTTTCCCTTCTCCAAGTCCTGCTGTGGGAAGTGAGGAAGGACATGTGTAAACTCAGCCAGTTCTGAGTTTCGGGTCTGCTCCATCCTTCACCAGCCTTGGGCAGATCACCTTAATTTCCTCTGCTATAAACGAGCTATACTTGCCTCTCAGGGGGTTGATGGGGAGACATCGAGGGAGCTCATGTAAAATGTCAGCATGGTACCTGGCATGGAGTCAGAACTCAACAAATCTGATCACCCACAGCAAAGGAAGCAGAACCGCTTCCCTTCTAGTCCTCCAACGCTGTCTTCTTCTCCTGTGGAATTGTAGTTCTGCCCCCAAGGAGGCTTGAGGACCAGAGAGTTACCAGATCCTTCTAACTCAGTGGGAAGCATCTTTCCTGTTTAGCCATCTTGGAACTTAGCTGGGCTTCTTTGGCCCAATCCTGGGGCTGCCTGGCCTTTTAGGAGGAAGGGACCCCACCCCCCTGCCAAACTAGAGCACAACTTTCCTCCCTGACTCCTGAGACGCTCCAGGCTCTTCTCCCAACCCCCAGCCCCATGCTGGTAGATTCCTCCCTCTCCAAAATCTCCCATTCCCTCCCATGCCCCCTGTCAATTTCAGCACCAACACTGCCCCATCCTGTGTCTTCGGCACCCTTCCTACTCACAGGGCTTCACACCCACAGGGCAGCTCAGCTCTGGCGCCAAACCTGAGCCCCGGGTCTACTCCAGCCTCCTCCTCAGCGGCTGCCAGGAAGGCGAGCACGCAGCCTGTTTCGCAGAGCTGCGGAGGAACTTTGTGAACACTTGCCCACCCAAGCTGAAGAACCTGATCCTGCTGGTGAAGCACTGGTACCGCCAGGTGAGGCCTCCGGAGGGTTTTTGCTCCAAGCATAGGGAAGTTCAAGTTTATACTTTCACCATAGTGAGAAGGGGTTAGCAGCCATTCCTGTTTCTCTTTCTGGGAATTGCCTGTTCATTTCACTTGTTCATTATTTTCTGCAGAGTCATCTGTCTTGTTGTTGATTTGTTGGAGCTCTTTACATATTCTGGATGCTAATTCTTCGTTCATTACGATAATGCCAGTCTATCCTCCTAGTCTGTGGTTCACACGTTCACTTTTTAATAGGTCTTTTCTCACAGAAGATATTTGAATATTAATGTGTTTATCTTACATGATTTGTGATTTGTGTCTAGTTTAAGAAGTCTTTCTCTACTCTGATTTTCTAAAATTATTCTGCCAGGTTTCCTTCCAAAAGGTTTTAAGATTTGCTTTCCTTATTTAGCCCTTTGCACTCCGAACCATTCTGGACATTGGCTACCAGCTACTCGACGCTACTTTGCGGCGGAAACGTGCATTTACAGACCCTCGTATTATTTAGTATAATTTTGGAACCAAGTAACGTATTATAATGATATTGGACTTATATGAATTGGGTGACATCGAGGAATGTATATTTGCAAAAAAAAACAATATTTTATTGTTTATAATTTTGTACAGTATGATAAGTTTTGTAACACTCCCCAATATGCATTGCAGGCTGAT
>PVIJ01024446.1:0-12274 GCA_004024925.1 Scalopus aquaticus
TAGCATTAAATCTGTAAATTGCTTTTGGTAGGATTGCCATTTTGATAATGTTAATCCTTCCAATCCATGAACAAGGGATGCCTTTCCATCTTCTTGTGTCTTCTTCTATTTCTTTCAACAGAGTTTTGTAGTTTTCTTTGTATAAGTCCTTTATGTCTTTTGTTAGATTTATTCCCAGATATTTGATTATTTTGGTTTCAATTTTGAAGGGGATGGATTTCTTAATTTCTTCTTCTTCAGATTGGGTGTTTGCATAGAGGAATGCTACTGACTTATGTGCATTGATTTTGTATCCTGCTACTTTACTGAACTGGTCTATTATTTTGAGTAGTTTTCCTATGGCGTTTTTAGGGTTTTGTACATACATTATCATATCATCTGCAAATAGAGACAGTTTAATTTCTTCCTTTCCTACTTGGATCCCTTGAATGTCTTTCTCTTGTCTAATTGCTCTGGCTAGGACTTCCAGTATTACATTGAAAAGCAAAATGAGAGGGGTTTGAATTTACTTTTGACCATAGAACTCTTTATTCAATTAAACTTTTTCTTGGAATTCAACATGCAAAACTCACTAAAAGCTAAGCTTGTCAAGCTGTTTTTTGGGGAAGAAGTGTCCCAAGAGCCCAGCTCCTTCCTAAGCTCCTGCGATATCATGAGGCCTCTCCAGGAGCCAGAGCTTAGAGCAAGCACAGGTGGAAAATCACAGCCCTGAGTAACCTCTAAACATCCAGTGTGCCTCACTACCCAGAGTGGCAAGGCACCTTTCACATAGTAGGCACTTAATAAATATTTGTGAGGAAAAGAATGAAATATTATTCTGCCTTTTCGGAAATGCAGATATGTAGTTTTCATTTCCTCTGCTGATTGACCTAGGTAGTTAAAGTGCTAAGATGGATCCTGGGGGAAACCAAATGTTACATTTATGGAAAAGCTGCTTTTAGATACTGAAGTGGCTTCCAAGTTCACCGCGGCCATAAGTTAAGGGTCTGTCAGCACTTCCATTATGAAAACCGCTTTGTGGTTTCATAACTTAGCTATAAAAGTTTGCTTCGGGCTATCCTTCAGCATACAAATTGAAAAGCTTATTTCAAGCCAAAATGTGGGAATTAGAAAACAAACAATTTATTGGTTTCAGACATAGTTTTGTATCCGTCTTAGCCAAACAAGATTTATTATGTGGGCAATTAGAGTAGACTAAGTCACTTGGTTCTTGAAAAATAAAAAAGGAGGGAAATGGCCTAACTATTTAGAATTGAAAAGGAGTCCCTGGACATGACCAATCATTCTTTTGGGCTATCTTTTTATCATGTACTCTGTACCCTACATTGATGACACCTAGCATCTGCTTACATGATCTTTTCCCTTTTTTCTTTCCTTTCAGAAAATATTTTCTGTTAATTATATCAGAATGATAAAATGGCCTTGTTTTTATCAGAAAACAAGAAATGCACTGTAGGAGAATGAGTTTAGTGCTGCTTTTGGTAAATACTTTGAGAAGGATAAGTGGATCCTTTTAATGAGTTAAAAAAGAGACATCAGGGGCCTCCCCGGTGGCGCAGCAGTTGAGCGCTGCGCTGTGGAGCTGTTGGCAGCGGCGATGCAAGTTCGATGCCTGGCCGGGGAGAATCCCACATGGTGCGGCAGACCTCTCCTGCCTCACCCACTGCTCCCCTCAGCAGTGTACTTCTGATCTGCCTGTTCTTCTCCCCACTCTATCTCTGGTGAACCCTCTCGCTGCCCCACACCTCTAGCCTATACCCCAGCTTGTATGTATAAATAAAATAAAATCTTAAAAAAAAAAAAGAGACATCAGTAGTGAATAAAAATTGTCAGGGAGATGAGGCCTTGTTCTTTAACAACAGAGGTGGTTAGAGCAAGAAGTCACTTTGTCAAACTCCTAAGTTCACAGATAGGAAACTGAGGTTCCAGCAAATGGAGTCCAGCCTGACCTGAAGGCAGCCTGCTGCCGTCAAGGAAGGGAAGAACCAGGCACTCTGCCTCCCAGTCTGGGGAGGTGCAGACCATCACTGTTTCCAAATGTCACCATTCAAGATTCTAGCATTCTATATTTTTATGCCCTAGTAATGTCTACCACATCACATACAAATACTCTTGATTACCAAGAATGCATCCTCCTACACATAGTACACAAGGCACCTTGTGACTCTAATTACCTAAGTCACAAAACACATGCCATCAGTGTCTTTGTTACAAACTTTTTAATGCCCTTTGGAACACCTAGAGTGGTAGGCTAGTTATCAAAGATAGGTTACTAGATGACAGGCTCTAATCTTCCCAGGCATGGGCGTGTGGAGCAGTAGCTTAACAACAAATGGGTCAGTCCTCTTGCTCAGAAATGGAAAGAAAGAAAGCAGGCAATAGCGATTGGATATCAGCTCATGACTATAGGGGATCACTGATTTGTGAATCTGATCCAGTGCTGGAAAACAATTTGCTATGATATTAGGAAACATTAACTTTGCTGCAGATTTCGACTCTCCCTGCTCTGTATTACTAACTACAGTACCTCTCCAGTCCCTCTCACCAATTATAAATGTCTGTCTACATATCTAGCTGTCTCCCTGACTGAACTCTGGGGCAGGAACCAAACCTCATTCCTCTCCATATCAAAACTGTCTGGCACAGGAGAGGTACTCAACAAATGCTTGTTGAAAAAAGAGTGGGAGAGAGGGAGGGAAGGCAGAAGGAATGAAAGGAGAGGAAAGAGCAGGAAAACAGAGGGGAGAAGGGAGAGAGGAGAGGACAGGAGGGAGCATGCACTCAGTGACAAGGCTCTCTGAAATGACGTCCCTGCATCTCTCCTTTGCTATTCCTCTGCCCTACAAAATGTCCCTGCTCTCACAGAAACCAGTCAGGCCCCATCGCAGTCGCCACTTATCTTTGCAGAAATACTTTTGATAGAAAGAATGCGCTTCTTATAATAATAGCCCAGTAAAGTATTTTAAGTCAGGGGAGGGGGTGGTGCATGGGGATGAGGGGGGGGATTTGAGCCAGAAAAACAGGAAATTCCAAATACCTGGGTAGAAGATCACAGCCTACTCCAATCTCTCTGGTTTCCACTTCAGTCTTGGGCTGGGTTTCTGTTAAGTAGTCCAACCTGCTCTGCAGTTCATTATTCTAGAGAAGAGAGGAAAAGTACTTTTAGTAAAGGAAATGTTTTCCCATAAATATGCATGGTATAATTTATCTGATTTTCCCCAATGCCATGGACAATAATCACAATGTTTATCAAGCATCTCTTGCACAGTAGAAACTGAAGAAATACATGGACTGAATCCATACAGAGAACTTTCTATTGATGTAAATAAGTTTCACATCTTACATATAAAATAAGCAAAATTTCCTAACCTATACTACAATCTGCTTTTTCCACTGAACAATTTGTTGTGAATACCTTCCCACGTTTATTAGGTTTTTTTATGTCAACAAACTATTTTAATGTGTTCATAACATTCCATTGAATGGATGCACGTTATTTATTTAACTAGTCCCTTATTGATGGGTATTTACATATTTATCACTTTTTTTCAATTATAAATAAGGTACAGCTCAACTTTTAATACTCCCTCATTAAACTATAAAATGAATAAGTCTATTAACTTAATTTAGTGAGAAATACCTCTATAACTTAATAATTAGTATTTCATAGGTGTGGAAAATTCAGAATCTTAAACATATAAAGTAAAACAAGCTCCTTGGGATTAAAATTAGCATTCTAAATCTTTTTTTTTTTTCAGACCAGGGCCAAACATTACATAGATTGATGATTATGATGCTCAGGAATTGGAAATTTGCCCCATGGGGGAAATGAAGGACAAAGGTGCAAGAGAGTTGAGGACATTGGAATGAAAAATAGATGAAGTGATGGTGCCTGGACTCTAAAGGGCAAAAACACACAAAAATTTCAGACAGAGGTTAATGGTGGTTATCTCCATCTATTGAGGTTTGGGTGTTTTTTAAATTTTCTTCTAGATTTTTTTTTTGTAATGCTTGACTAAAGTTTTATGAGGCAATGACCCTATCTATCTTCCCAGCTATGTCTTTGAAGCAAATCATGTAGGAGATACAAGATAATATCTGTTGAATAAATAAATGTATAATTGCTTTTATAAGGAGCACATTATTTGCATAACTCAAAAAAATTAAAGCATTTGTCTTTTCTTTTAAGTTGGAGCTTAAGTTCAGGCAGTATTCTAAGATACTAGATAACACATGAAAGTTATCTATGGGAACAGAAGTTTATTTGCTTTGAAAGAAAGAATATGGGTTACATCTCAGGAGCTCCTGCTCTGAATGGGAGATACCCAGGAGCAAAGCAGCAGCTCCAGTGCAAACTCACATTCTGCAGGATGTAGATGTCCATGAGTCTCTTCTAATGAATGGGACATGGTGGAAAGGAAGAGAAAGTGGTCCAGAGTCCCTAGCAGCTGACAAGTCATGGCAGAACTATGGGTTCCCACTCTGTCACTTGATGTTCTATGGGAGAATGGTGCTGGCTTACTGCCAGGGCTACATCAACATTCACACACACACACACACACACACACACACACACACCCAGAGAGAGAGAGAGAGAGAGAGAGAGAGAGACAGAGAGAGAGAGAGAGGGAGAGAGGGAGAGAGAGAGAGAGAGAGAGAGAGAGAGAGAGAGAGGTCTCCTGACATATTTGGACTCTCCCATTCATAAGGAAAGAGAAAGTTAGAAGAGGTCTGTCATTTAATAAGTTCCAACAATTCCATCAACTTATCCCTTCTCGGTATAGACTTCAATCATGAATATTTCAGAGGATGTGAACATTACACACAGTTAGCAAGTATGTACTGACTGGCACACAGTGAGGAGTGGTAGCCCAAAATCTTTTGTTCTATTTCATAGGAACTCTGTGGGTATCAGATGTAAATACACATTCAACCCCTGAAAGGAAAAACTGATAGTAGTAAAAATTCAATGTAATTATTAAAAACATTAGGTATCGAGGCAGTGCATAAGATTAATGAAGTTAATGAAATAGTACATGATTCGCAATCCCTGAAGTGGTTAATCTTGAGGGTACAGAGAGCTAAGAAGAATAACAAAACAAAGTAATAAGCCCTATGCGGAGATACCCAAAGAATATTAAAGGGGGAATCAGAGGAAATGCCTAACTCAAGATGTAGAGAAGGACTGAACGGTCCATGAAAATGTCCTGGAGTTAGGCAAGAGAAAGAGAGTAAGAAAAGTAAAAGCAACATTCTCAATATTTCAGGTTGAGAACAGGTACCACACTACAGTATATAGGTGGAGTTAGTTGCAAAGGGCTACATGCATACACCATTACAACCCCTTACGCCCAAACTTAAAAGACCAAGGTCCACACCAGATTTTATTTCAATCACTTGGGCTGTTAAGTGAAAGCTGTATTGGAAGGAAATAAAACTTAATGCAGGAAGGGCCTCCCTGATGATGCAGTGGTTAAGTGCTGCGCTGTGGAGCTGTCCGCAGTGGTGAAGTAAATTCGACCTCTGGCTGGGGACATTCCCACATGGCGCAGTAGACCTCTCCTGCCTCGCCCGCTGCTCCCCTCAGCAGTGTGTTTCTGTCGATCTGCCTGTTTTGCTCCCTGCTCTATCTCTGGTGAACCCTCTCACCACCCCACACCTCTGGCCTGTACCCCAGCTTGTATGCATAAATAAATAAATCTTAAAAAAAAAAACAAACTTAAGGCAGGAAGATCAGTCAAGGAGGTCACTATAATTTTCTAGTTCAAAGTGAGAGCTACACTTTAATATAGAGGATTAAGCACCTAAGAAACAGATCCTCCTGCAAATATAGCTATTAATTCTGGACAAAAGACAAAAATTAACTACTGAGATGTCTGGACACTAAATGAGGACCACTAAATTTTAGAGAAGATGTAAAATGAATAATAAAATGGTACCTAAATCCAATAACATTAGTAATAACTAAATGCCAATGGATTAAATACTCCAAGTAAAAGAAAGAGACTATCAGCAAGGTCTAACAAAGATAGCAAGCAAGGCCCAACTAAATATTGTCTACAAGAGATTCACTTTAAATATAAAGAATATGATCTGTTGAAAATAACAAATAAAGAAAGGTATACTATGCAAACAATAAACACAGGACAGGAAAACATAAGACTAGAATGGCCATATTAATACCACATAAAAGTCTTCAAGGCAAAGAGCATAAAATGCAGTGACTAATATTTCATGATAATGAAAAGGTCAGTTCATCACCAAGACATAAAGAAAATGTATATATACCTAAGGACAAGAGCTTCAAAATACGTGAAAAAAAAAAACAACCACACACATACAAAGAAAAAAGTCTAAAATCGAAGTAAAAGATTTTAACACTCCCCTCAGTATTATCCAAAAACCAGGAAAAAACACAAATAATATAAACAATATCATCAAGCACTTACATCTAATTGATATATGTAGAACACACAACAGCAGAATATGCATTCTTTCATAATATTTAACCAAGAAAAACCATATG
Source organism: Scalopus aquaticus (assembly GCA_004024925.1). Taxonomy (NCBI): domain Eukaryota; kingdom Metazoa; phylum Chordata; class Mammalia; order Eulipotyphla; family Talpidae; genus Scalopus; species Scalopus aquaticus. The sequence continues at coordinate 6,527 of PVIJ01024446.1, forward strand.
CTAAGCCATAAAACAAGTCTCAATAAATTTAAAATAATTAAAGCCATACTAAGTATGTTATCTGGCATAGTGATTAAATTTGAAATAAAAAACAAGATATTTAAGGAGACTTCAAATATCTGGAAGTTAAACTACACACTACTAAATAACCCATTAAAGAAGAATCTCAAAGGAAATCAGAAAATATTTTGAACTGAATGACAATGGAAATATATTAAAGCTTGTGAGATGCAACTTAAACAGCATTTAGAGAGACATTTAACATTTTAAGACTTATATTAAAAAAGAAATGTCTACATCAATGACCTAAGTTCCACTTCAAGAAACTAGTAAAAAAGCAAATTAGTACCAAAATAATTAGGAGGAATAGAATAAAATATCAGAAGAAACCTACATAAAATAGACAATAGAGAATATCAGCAAAGCCAAAAACTTTTAATTTTTTAAAAAAAATTAATGAAATTGGTACCCTTCCCCACCCTTATAGATGGATTAAAGAAGAAAGTCAGAGGAATGGGTGCAGGTCATCAATATTAGGAATTAAAGATAGCTAAGATATGGAAACAACCCAGATGCCCAAAAATAGATGACTGGATCAAGAAGATGTGGTACATATACACAATGGAGTACTATTCAGCATGGAAAGAAGATAAACACATGCAATTTGCAGCGACATGGATGGAATTAGAGCGGATCATACTCAGTGAAATAAGCCAGAAAGAAAGAGAAAAATATCGAATGGTTTCACTTATAACAGGACTATAGGGAGGCCGGGTGGGAGAGAGACAATCAGTGGGGGGGGGGAGGGAGCCGGAGGGAGGGAAGGGAAAGGGCACAAAATGGAATAGAAAAGAACACAAGGGACCATGGAGATGGATCACGGGTGAATTGGTGGTGGGCTACCCAAGGGGAATACAAAATGTAAAAGACATAAATAACAATAAAAATAAATATTAAAAAAAAAAGAAGATGTGGTACATATACACAATGGAATACTATTCAGCATTCAAAAAAGACAAACACATGCAATTCTCAGCAACATGGATGGATCTAGAAGGGATCACAATCAGTGAAATAAGCCAGAAAGAAAGAGAAAATTATCGAATGATTTCACTTGTAACAGGAATATAGGGGAGCCAAATAAGAAAGAGACATTCAGCAGGGCAGGAGGGGAGGGGAAGGGCTCAAGAGGGGGAAAGAGGGGAGCACAGGGGACTATGGTGATAGTTCCACGGGTGAACAGGTAGTGGGTAACTTATGGGGACCACACAATAATGTAAAAGATATGAATAACAAAAATAAATAAAATATCTATTTAAAAAAAGATACTTTAAAAAGAAACAACTAGATAGTTACATGGAAAAAAATAATATCAATCCTTACTTCATACAAAACATGAAAATTAACTCCAAATTAATTATTATAGATCTAAATAGAAAACAAAAAACTTATTTTAGAGGAAATCACAGGAGAAATTTCTGTGACCTTGTAATAGGTAAAATTTCCCAGATAGGACACAAAAAGCATAAAGGAAAAACTGATAAATTAAACTATCAAAAATGAAATCCAGGGGCCTCCCTGGTGGCTGTGGAGCTGTTGGCAGTGCGCAATGCGAGTTCGATGCCCAGCAGGGGAGAATCCCACGTGGTGAGGCAGACCTCTCCTGCCTCGCCTGCTGCTCCCCTCAGCAGTGTATTTCTGATCTGCCTGTTCTGCTCCCCACTCTGTCTCTGGTGAACCCTCTCGCCGCCCCACGCCTCTGGCCTGTGCCCCAGCTTGTATGTATAAATAAATAAATCTTAAAAAAAAAAATGAAATCCAAAATAAAAATATCATTAAAAAATATTAAGGAACTGACAAATAAGTCATGGAATGGAGGAAATGTGTAAAATACATCTATCTGAAAAAGAACTGGTGCCCAGGTTACATAAAGAACACTTAAAACTCAATAATAAATTAAAATCTTATTAAGACAATGGCAAAAGATTTGAACTAAAAAACCAAGATATATAAATGGCCAAAAAAGGATGCTCAACAACACTAATGACCTCAAACTGCAAATAAAAATCACAATAAGATACCACCACCCGCCATCTGGAGTGGATAAATAAAAAAAAAAATTGACAATATGAAGTCAGGGTGAGGTCACAGAAAAGCTGAATCACCCCGACTGCTGGTGGGGGTGTAAGATATAATAACCTTTTTGATGAACTACCCAACAGTTGCTTAAAAATTTAAATCTACATCTGCCATATAACCCAGTTATTCCACTACTCGTTTTCACCAGAGGAATAAAAACCCATGTCTCACAATACTCACAATATTTACTCACAATAGCTCAAACTTGAAATAACTCAAATGGATACCGAGAGGTACCTGGATAAATAAATTGTATTGTATTCATACAATGGAAAATATTCTACGATAAAAAGGAATGCATAAATAACAGCATGGATAAATCTCAAATCCGCACGCTGAGTGAAAGCTAGGCACAGGAGTACACACTTTATGATTCCATTTACAGAAAAAGTACAAACAGGTCTCCAGTGACAAAAGGTGACAAAGGCACTCCTCCCTCTGGAAAAAAGCACGGCATTTGCTTGGGGGTAAATGAGAGATGGGAGCAAAGGGACACAGAGGCCCTCTAGGAGTAGAGGAAGTGTTCTGTATATCTTGATTGTGATGGCAGTTCCAAGGCACAGACAATTGTCAAACTCCTTGAATTTTACATTTTAAATAGAAGCAGTTTTATTTATGTAAACTAATACACAACAGGGTTTACAAAATAAATGCAAGATGGTGAGAGCCTGAACATGAGCAGCAGAGGTAAGTTAAGTAGATGGGACAGATTTAAGAAGTACTTTAAAAATAAAGTGGGCAGGACATGGTACAAAAAAATAAAGTCTATTACCTCTCCCTCTTACAGAACAGATATAATTTGAAATGACAAAGAGCAGTCCAGACTGGCCTGTGATCTGTAAAAGATTGCTTATGGGAGTGAGACTTAAGTTCCAGGGTTTTCCTGCTTTCAAACACCACCACCTTGTGTTTATATGTGAAATGCATTCTATCCAGCAGCTTGGGAGACTTGTCAGCCAGGAAGGAAGAACCTGGTATGGCACCTTTTGGCATTTTGGGGAAATTAAGTCACAAAATGTTTGGCAATCACCTCCTCCCCCAGGTCCTTCAGGCCCAGGGGAGTGAGCAGCTGGAGCTCAGCACACACACTAATACGCATCCAATAAATTGTGTACGTGGAGCCCTAGTGCCTGGTGCTGCTGCCCCAATATTACAGGAAAATTAATAATAGTTCCTGGAATGCACCACAGAGACGGTGAGAGGTTTATGTATCACAAAACACACATTAAATGCAGGATGGACAAAACCAAGACATTTGACTCCTTTCCTCTGAGTTTTGAATCTAGTTATAAGTTTAGGGATTTCATCAGAGGAGAGTAGAATGGAATCTGTTCAGAGTCTCAGGAAACTTATCAATCTTATGAAGATATATGCTTGTAATTTCATTTTAATAACATTTTCTATATTGAAAATAGATTAATAGGATAACTCCTTTTCAAGAGGTGAGCAAATAAAAAATTGTTTGGGAGAAAAAGGAAAAAAGAAGCATATTTTTGTATCAAGAAGATGTTGAATTGGTTGCTGAAAATACAGTCTGAGGAGGCCAGGCTAGATCAAATTTTAGGGATCTTGTAGGGGTGGGGATTGCTAAACATAAAGAGTTTAAGTATAAGTATAAATAATGAATTCAGAGACCAAAATAATCCACATTCTGCTTAAAAGAAGGAGGTTGATGGAGAGAGGGAGGAAGGGGGGGGGAATACATATCAATCACAATGAAAGAAGTCCCTGGACCTACATAATTGAAGAAACGATAAACACGTATGGCATTTATTATGAACCATATGCTTTTCTAATCACTTAATATGAACTAATTAGATCTTTGCAACAACTGCATGAAGAGGATACCATTTTAAAGAGAAGATTCTCATGCAGATGAGCATAGTAAGGCACAGAGCAGTGAAATAACTTGCTTAAGATCACATAACTAGCAAGTGTCAGAGCTGAGACTTGAATTCAGGCAGGCAGAGTCTGCAATTAGGCCCTTAATAAAAAGTAGCTACTTCCTTACTAAGATGGGATTTGGGAGGTTACCAGATTTATCCACCAAAACTTTTCAAAGATATCTGAAATACCACCACTGGTATCATTATAGTTTAAGGAAGGGGTATAAAAATTACTGGTCTTAGTAGAGGCCAACATAACAGAAATGCTTAGTGGCCAACTGATATATTTTCAATATATATTTTCTTTGGCCCTGAAAGGTCACTCTACCTATCTAGAAAGTGTCAAAATGATGTTAATACTAAGAAAACATTGAAAGAAGTAAAACAACAGCCTGGGGGAAATATAAGAGAAACAATGAAGAAATAAGTTAATCTCTCCATATTTTTAATAGGTTAAAGTATAAATGTTATTAAATTTTCTTAATAAGTAACTGATTTTTACATATGTGTAGTCTGCAGAATAAAGTAGATGTTTGAAGTCCGGAAAAGGAATTAGCCATATTTAATTTATAGTTGAATTTAAATAGTTTAAGGGAATTAAATCAATCAAATTTTTAATCAATGTAGAAAATGCTCAAGAAAAACTGGTTTTCAAAAAAAAACTTGCTTGTTAGAATAGTGAACACTCTGAGCTCCACCCACTGCCTTTGGACTCACCATTTCCTGACATGCTACTTAGCATTCTTAGGCTTCCACTAACTACCAGAGGTCAATTAGTTCTGCCAAGGGCAGGTCAGAATTGCCACGACCCCCAGGAGCAGGCCTCAATTAATGATGGGTGCAATAAATGGACAAATGCCCCAGTTTTCTGACCTTCTGGTAGGAATAACTCAGAAGCCTAGAGATCCAGTGTAAGGACACTATATCTCCTCAATGAGGCAACATTACCAGCTTTCATCCCTTCCCTTACTCATTTCTCCACTCCTCTATTGGGGCATCCTGGAATCACCTCAACTACACGGCAATTCAAACTAAGAAAAGAGTTCACCAAATTGAGCATTAACTAAAGAACACATGTTTGGAAGGCTCTTCTTCATGCTTAATATCCTCTTAGGTATTTAATAATGTATCGGTAGGGGGGCTGACTTGATAGCACTGTTGGGGGAAGGAGATAGGAATGGTGTTGGGTGACTTCTTCTGCTCTTGTCAGCATCTTTCCTGTCCTGGAACTATCTTCTTCCAACACCCAGGACACTCACTCTCTAACTCCATAGGGAGCTGCGATTTCAGAGGGCAATTTTAGAAATGGCTAGGTCCACTAGGTCCAAATGGCTAGAGCTGGACCTAGTGACTGGAGGAGAATACAGGAGTAGATACAGGCAGCTGTCAGGAGACTGTCTCTTGGCCCTGAATATGCTACCAGATCCCCATGGGCCACGAGGGACTTCTGGTTATGACTTTCATAAGCAGCCTCTAAAAAACAGAGTAAACGAGGACCTATCTTGCAGTTAAGATCTCAGACTTCCACTATGGAAAGCTGTATGGCGATTCCTCAAACTGCTAAACATGGAGCTTCCATACGACCCAGCAATCCCACTTTTGGGAATTTACCCAAAGGATACAAAAACACTAATCCGAAAGGATACATGCACCCGTATGTTCATTGCGGCACTGTTCACAATAGCAAAGGTATGGAAGCAACCCAGATGTCCAAAAATAGATG
>PVIJ01024447.1:0-12274 GCA_004024925.1 Scalopus aquaticus
AAGGATTAACATTATCAAAATGGCAATCCTACCAAAAGCAATTTACAGATTCAACGCTATTCCAATAAAAATCTCAATGACATTCTTCAAAGAAATAGATCGACTACTGATGAAATTCATATGGAACCACAAAAAACCTCGCATAGCTAAAGCCCTCCTAACTAAAAAGAAAGAAAATGGAGGAATTTCACTCCCTGATCCTCTTAACATTTTAAATACACAAAACCAGTTATTTAATTTTTGCTTTGCCAAGCAATACATACTAATTTATATTAAATTTGATGAAATATTAGTTATAGTTAACCCTTCAACATCTGAAAATAGTTTTACTAATTTCCTTTTATAAAGAACTCCAAAATGTGACACAATTTTCTTTGTACAGTCCTACTGGAAGGAATAAAAACATGTAATAGTATTCCTTTGTTATATGCCAGGTTTCATATGCTTATTGTTTTGCCAGGTAAGAACATTTCAATCAATTTTTTAATTTTCTTATTGCATGTGTCTACCTTTGCTTAGTTATGTTCATAAATGCTCTGCACATTTTTTTATCTTTTAACTCAATCTAACCTCCACAGTTCCCAGCATTCTGGTCATCTCAAAATCCTACCTCTGGTTAAAAAAAAAAGTGACCTTCAATTGTGTCGTGCAATTTTTATAGAATTTTGAGTCAATGACTTTGTCTGCCTATGACTTTCCCTACTGCCCTGTATCTGACCATCTTTGTAAAACTTTCCATAAAACATTTTACAGTAGCAAATCCAAACTATAGTTTACTAAGGAAAAACAAAGCCAAGGCAAATCAGCAAGATTAAAAGAGAGCAACCCAATTACTTAAGAAATTGGGGCCATACTGACAGTCATCTCAAGTTACTTAAGCAAAGCACATTTTGCTTTGGCCTGATTGGTGTGAATTTGTTATTATTCCAAATTCTATATATAACTGCATCATGCTTAGTCCCCTACCCTCCAAAAACTAACTCTTGAGTCCCTAACACTGATAAGAAATTTCCAGGCATCTACAACACAGAATTTACTAATGCAAATTTTCTAAAATTTTGTATTGCTTAATACCCATTTTAAATTATGTATAGAATTTCTTATACTTTCAGTATTCCCATTCTCATTCCAGGTAAATTCATCCTTCCCAAGGTCAAACATCCACTCAACCATAACTGAATTTTGTTTCACCAAAATTTCCCATTAGGTTCTACTTTCCCTCACGAAAAAAACCTGCAGTATGGAGAACACTAAGCTCATTAGCAAAGTTTATTACTAGTAATCTCTCCTAGTTATGTTGCGAGTTAGGTAAGAAGACATAATACTGGGGTGAATGTCAGGGTACAACAATTGAAATCATTATTAAGTAAAAAAAATAATAATTTATATTTAATTTGGCAAAACTTCATGACTCAAGGGCAGTTAATTTTAATGTACTTGTTCACACTTTTTAATGGAAATACTAAGAGAAAAATCTCATGGGAATACTACTAAATCACTGAAAGTAAAATGTTGGGAAACACTTCCTACAGTAGAAACCCATCACTGTAACAGTTTCAAATGTTTCTCACTTTTCCTTTCTAAATCTCAAAAGAGACTAAAATTGCAATTAAGGACTTAGAAGACTTTCTCTGTATAAAAGTAAGAGGAAAAAGGAAGTTGACAGAAACAAGAATTTTTGACCTCCCTTTCCTCTATGATGCTACCTTCAACATAAAAAATCCGAATGTAGCTCACCATAAGGATAAATAAAAAGACTCAAAATAAATTTGCAAAAATAATTTAAGCATTCTAATTTCACGTTGCTGCGTATTTTTTCCCTTTGTTCAGAGACTTGCAATGGGAAAAGAAGCTGGGTCACTGAGAAACAATTCCCAGAATGCACCATAATTTGTGCTGCATTTGAGGCATGTGCTCATTAAGGATACCTATGAGTTTCTTCTTTGTCTTTTAAGAGGGCAGAATTCAGCAATAAGTCAAATGCCCAGACCTCTCCCCAGACATCATTTTTCTAGCAGTCCAAATGGAGCTGATTCAAGGTCAGAGGTCATAGGCTGTGCTCCATTTGCCAGCTGGCAGTAAGCTCCAAGGACAGAGGGTGCAAGAAGCGTGACGATTCTTCAAGATGCTCATTCACACAGCATTGAGAGTATCCCCACGGATACCTCAGAAATACTCATTTTATCTCAGTTGGATGGGTTGGAGAAAAGAGTGTCAATTTTGTGGGGTAGCATTGCAGAGCTTCACATGTGATGGTCCCATAACCACTGAAGCCTACTTTATTTTATACCAACACAATAAAGTTTAAGAGAGAATATTTCCATTATAGATAAACATTATCTGCCCTGTGACTAAGAACAGAGCAATAGTGACTAAAAGGCAAACATCTGGAACCTTGTTTGAGGAAGAAACAGTGGCTAGCCTGAACACTCTACCTAGAGTGATATGGAAACTTACCAACAGAGAATCATATTAAATGTTGATTTACAGTTATTTGGGTAAGCTTTTTTTCACTCTCAAACTTCTGTCTCAGTTTTTGTATGCTGGTCCCATACTCCATCCAGAATTTAACTATTTTTCCTTTCCTAAATGGCTAAACTGAGATGCTGTGTATAAGAAATGGAAAGTGACAAGATATGACCGAAGCATTGGAAATCAATCCAAACTAAATGTGCTTCTTAACTATAAGTGAACATTTGAAAACAATCCTCTTTTATAGCCATGGAGATAAATACTCTGTTTTTATTAGGAAAAAATTGCTTTGGACTGAATAAAGTCATTTGATTAACAAGTCAAAAGCACATGGTTTATTGATGTTTCAGAAAGGAGTTTACAAGGTCTAGTGAAAAGAGAGACCCAACTCTGAATTAACAAATTACCCTGGTATACAGGACATTGACAGTTCACCGCTAATAGATTTATGAGCTACTGCTGGGTGTTTCATCCCTATTTGGTTTATTATGATAAAATATTGGGGCACAGGTAACCTATAGCCTTATTGCAATATACTATATTGACCTTTGACCATTAGGACCTGACAGCAAAACTATGTATTAAATTTTTAATTTGTCTTAATCTAACAGGACCAGCATGAGTATTGTGTGGTTTATGTTGAAGAGGCTATTCAGTGTAACTAACACATGGCATGCTGGATTGGGATTTGCTAGAACTCAGTAAGTTAGCTCTCAGAGGTTATAAAAGTCACACATTAAGATCCGGAAGTCACTGGCAAAGTGGCATGTGGTTTGAGTAAAGGAAATGTCTATACAGAATCTCATTGTTCAATTCAGAAGGAAGTATTTTTTTGCCCCTTGGGAAATACCAGAATCTTTGTATTTGAGAAAAGATCTTTTGATTTCAATAAATTTAATTTTTATCTCTAGTTCCTTTTAAAAGCTGTCTGGATATGTGAGTTTGTTCTTTTTCTTGTGTTTTCCATTCCTTCTTTTATGTCTTTAGAACAATTACTTTAGTTTCTATCTGATAACGCTATCAATGGAAATTCTTCAGTATCTAATACTGCTATGTTGTTCCTGTTGACTCTGGGTGGATTGCTTTCCTTCTGTGTTTTCTAATTTTGGATGAACAGCTCATTTTCAGTAGAGTTCTGTTTGTGGGAACTCATGGATGAGGATATGTCTCACCAAAATTTTTGCTCTTGCTCCTTATTGGGGCTGAAAGATCTTTCCAGGTGAGGTTGACTTTTTATGTCAATGTCTCGTCTAGGAATTCCTGAAGCATGTAAACAAGGTAAACTGGACACTAAACCAGAATGAGGGCAGGCCTGAGGATAGAGACTTAGATGAAATGAGGTATTTCACTTTCTCTGTTTCTCCCTCTCTACTCCCACCTCCTTTGATCCAAAGTCCAGGGCTAGTCAGGTAAGTTTTCTTGAGCACTTACTATGCCATTGAAGTGTTAATCCCACCTTTCATCTGGGGTATAGTTTTTGTAGAATTTCACCTGTATAAAAATCAAAAACTACAATTCTATGCTTTGCACAGTTCCAAGTCCACAGTTAAAACCTTAGTGCCTTTAGCACTGAGATTAGCAGACTACTTCAGGAAGTTGTAGCTATAAACACTTACTTGATTTCTTCATCATCTTTGTTTTAGGTTCCTGGGAAATAATTTTACTTACCTTGTTAGCTCAGTTATGCATTCAAAAGTTTACCCAGAAATATATGATAGCAGTTCTCAGGTTAACAATTCTACCGAATTGACGGGATGGAAATCAAAACCTTGTTTTAAAAACGTTCCTCTTTCAAATAAATGAATTAGGTAGAAGCAGGCAGGAAACTAAAGCATCAGAAAGGTTGTCCTACCAACCTAACTTACTTTATAATACATTTAATGGATGACCTGGTTCAGCACATTAGCTTACATATTTCATTATCCATCTTTCTTCTATTCAGTCAGCTTTCTATGTTCTGGATATGGTGTTTGATATTTTTAGACAGCAGGGGGAAAGACACATTAATAGCACTTTTTAAACTCCAAGGCTTGTAACATTGAAACTGCTTTAAGTGGCCAGTTTTATGTAAATTATCAAATCATCAAACTTTCATAATATAGTAAACAGTTAACTTGACATGGTATTTTGAAAGGAATTTTACAAGGATCATTCCAAATATGGAAATATTCTATTAAATGAGAAATCAGTAGGACTTTTAACACTACTCCATTTCTGTAAGAGTAAACTCCAACCAAAGGATACAGCTAATGCTCTGCCCTTCTGGGACAACAACGCTGCCTAATACTGAATGCAAAAATTTGCTTATGGTCTAACATATATTAATACTACAAAAGATAACCAACATAGACTGAAAAAGTGATAAAAGGTAAGACTGAATATTAAAGTTTTAATTGATACAAAGAGTTTATCCAGAGAGAGAAAACACTGAAATGGAGCTGAGGAAGAAGGCAATAATGAAAAAAAAATAAAAAAATTAAATAATATATTTGTTAAAGGTTTTCTTCTAAGACAGCATGAACAGGTTTCTAAAAAATAATTTATGGCATGTTAGTACAAAATATTTACATTCTTTTTCTTACTCACTTTTGGAATAGTACTTATTGTTACACAGATGAGAGATTTAGAAATCACTTAAGTGATTCAAGGACTCTATAAAAAGTGATTTTGAAGTATAGGCAAAGAAGCTAGTGTTGTCCTGACAACTGACTGATCACAAAGATATACAAAGAACTCACATGACTCAACAAAAACAAAGTAAACAATCCAGTCAAAATATGGGCAGAAGAATTTAAAAGACCCTTCTCCAAAGAGGAAATGCAAATGGCCAATCAGCATATGAAAAAATGTTCAACATCCCTCATAATCAGGAAAACGCAAATCAAAACCACCCTAAGATACCACCTTCCACCAGTGAGAAGGACACATATTAAAATAAAAGGAAACAACAAATGTTGGCGAAGATGTGGTAAAATAGGAACTGGCCTACACTGCTGGTGGGAATGCAAACTGGTTCAGCCACTATGCAAAGCTATATGGAAGTTCCTCAGACTACTGAAAATGGAGCTACCATATGACCCAGCAATTCCACTCCTAGGAATCTTCCCAAAGGACACAAAAACATTCATTCAAAAGGATACCTGCGCCTCTATGTTCACTGCAGCACTATTTATAATAGGTAAGACTTGGAAACAACCCAAATGCCCAAAAATAGATGACTGGATCAAGAAGATGTGGTACATATACACAATAGAATGATATTCAGCAATCAAAAGAGATAAACTAATGCCATTTGCGGCAACATGGATGGAGCTGGAAGGGATTATGCTCAATGAAATAAGTCAGAAAGAAAAAAATATCGGATGGTTTCACTTATAGGAGGAATATAGGGTAACCAATAAGAGATCAGGAAAAAATAATAACAACACAACAAAACAAAAATAAACAAATATAATTCAGAGACATTCTGCAGGGGAAGATGAGGGAGACGGATTAAAACACGGGAGGGAAGAGCACAAGAGACTATGGTGATGGTGCATGGGTGAATTGGTGGTGGAAATTCTATGGGGACTACACCTGAGAGAAGAAAGCAAACATTGAAAAAAATGAACAACAATGTAAAATATATAAAAATAAATAAATAATTTTTAAAAATAAGTTTTGTCTTTTCCATATGATGAATTGAGACTATCACTGACATTTTTCCAATCTCTTCTCTCAATCTTAAAATTTTGTCTTTTCCTTAAAAGTTTTGTCGTTTCCATATGATGAATTGAGACCATCACTGACATTTTTCCAATCTCTTCTCTTAATCTTAAAATTTTGCTCTGAGCATTCCATGGACAGAGAAAACGATTCATTTAGCAAAAATGTTATTTCAAATTTTAGTCTTTAAGTATAGGTAAAAGATTATTGAATTGAGTGGGAAAACTGCCATGTAAGTTATTTTCTTACCCATTTAATTATCTCAAAGGACTTTTACTTGGTAACTCAACTTGTTACTTGCGTATGGGGTTCTTATTCAACTTTGAAACTAAGCCTCATCATTTAATGATTTCTACTATTGTTCATAGTCTCTAGCTCAAAGCACACACACACACCTACATACTTTATACTATAAATAACACTCAATTCTGCCATCCTATAAATTTGCTGTTTTCAGCTCCAAAAAAAGATTAGGAACGAAAGGGCACTTTAAAGAACCCAAGATACTGTGACACTTTATTTCTGAAGCTAGAGGAAGCAGTGTAACAGGGAGCAGTTGTTGCTTTTCAAAAATTATATTAATTGTGATACTAGAAGGAAAAGTTACTCTACAATTTTAAAAACTGACTAAAAGAAAATGGATCACAGGATGTTTCTCTTGGAAAATAAGAGTGAAAGGCTGAGCTATTCCAGATTGATGAAGGGAAAATAACTGGTATCAGGGAGTGTGTGCTAAATTTGGGTGACATTTTAGCTCTGCAACGAGGCTAAACAATACCTACATCTTAGGATAAAAAGATGATGAATGCATCTGTCATCGCCTCTCCCACTTTTTAGTGGCTGATGGGAAGCTGAATATAGGAATTCTTATGGTTTGTGCTGCAGTTCTTTTCCCCCCACTCTACTGTAGGGGAATCGATGGAAATAATTTAAAAGATGAGAAGATAATCTAGTGTTTTCTTTAAGCCTTCTTTCTTCCATCTCTTTCACATTTTCCACTAACACAAGGTACCCTCTAAGTGAACTAATTCTACTATAAAATATTATTTCTAGTCTTTATTTTTCTAATCTATGAGCTGTCTTCAATTTACTTTACAGAATTTTAGTTTAACTCCAATGGAAACTGTTTATTTTTCTTCTCCCTTTAGGCTTGACTTTCTATCATTTTAAAAATGTTGTTTTCTCCCCTTCCCTTAAATAACATAGCTCAATTCAAAAAAATTGGGCCCCCTCCCTTAAATAATATAGCCCAATATAAAAAAATTGTAGGACCAAAGGATATTTACAGTTATGAAGTTGGACATATTTGATAAGTGAATATGGAGCAGAATCTGCTAATGCTCAAGGGCAGGATACATATCAAGTCTACAGGTTTAGCGATAAACAATGGGAGATGCAAGTCTAAGCATTTTTGCTTCAGTGAAACCCCCTCAGAAGAAATCATGAACACTTTTCAAAAAGGTAGTCAAGCATTCTGAAATGTGCTCATCTTTCCAATCTTAACTGATTGTCATGGCTAGGGTTACTCCATTCCTTCTCCTCTGGAGAAATCTTTAAGACTTCAGATGTGCTTATGGAGGTATATACAATGAGGTTTCCTGTCAAAATAACCCAGTTATTAGACAAGATTTGTTACATAAGACACAGGCGTATTTAAGTGTCAGCCTAAGTGATGTAGTGAAAAACTCTAGCTTAACCAAGTCCTATTGAGTATTTCTGGAATGAACCTACATAGTTATTCCAATTTCTGCCACTTCCAAATCAGCATAAATTCCTCTTTTTCAGTTGCTCAAGACTTTTCTTTCAACTTGGGTGAAGATGAAAAATATGAAAGCACATTAATGTGGGGAAAACTTGGGAGCCTGTAGTCACAAATAAATCCAATTTATAATGTAAAGGAAGGTTGACATCACAAGTAAACACAAGTGAGATATATTTTTGAAATACAGTGAAAATGAAGAATATTAATAAAATAAAATGAATAAATGAGAAATAAAAGTTTATAGGAAATAAAAAAGAGAGGACAAAAGGATATAAACAGTAAACATCAAGAAAGGCAGACTTAAAATAGTAGACCAAAAAAAAAAAAAAAAAGAAATAATGCTCAAAAAGGGTGTTAAGGGCAATCAGAAAGAATTAAAAATTGGTTAAGAATAGAATGGGACAAGACCACTACAAAATAGAACAAATGAAACTTGGTAAAGAAGAGTTAAATAGCTCTTTTGCCTCGTTTTATAGAAAAAGGTGAATAATAGCAAGAAAATTAGAACATTATACAAGATGCAAGTAATAGACGCCAACAGTTGAAAAATAATACAAACCTCAAGAGCTAATAAAGAGAGTGGACAGGACAATTACACGTATTACATTTAAATCTACAGATTTGTATGAAGTAGTCTTGAGAATGAAAAACTAAGGAATATCCACAATTAATCTTGGAGTCTAGAGTTAAACCCATTACATCAAAGTATAAACAATAAGGTTCTACCTCCACATTCTCAAGATAACAACAGAATTTGAAACCACATGTTATTTAAGCCTGGCACTGGTTCAATGAGAACTATAATAAACTCACTGCTAACTCACATGTAAAGAGCAAGAGAATGGCAACTGATTACGAGCAATGCCAGTTTACCCTAAATAATCCATGTCAAGTAAAACAAAGGCTTTTCATAAAATTTAGTATTTACTTCATGACAATTCACAATGGAGAGTACGAATATTTGAACACTAACAGGCAATTCACAATATGTAATGATTACTTAAAAACTTCTTGTGACACTGAATAGACTGCATAGCTATGAAACTATTTTAGCTGGGTCTCCATATGACAGAGTCTGTAAAGGTAACAGTGAAGTTCCCCTACTTGATTTTAGTCACATATTACCTGATTATATGCAGTCATAATGAATTCAGTATAAAAGAAAGTGAACTTTAAGCTCATCATACAAAATGTTGGGCTTTCATTAATAAGCCAAAAGTAAAAAATAGTGCTCTATACTAAAAAGAATTATAATAAAGAAACCATAAAAAATGGAAGTAAGACCCTTATTACTAATTCTTATCGCCAGCATCTAAAATAAGCATTGACTCATTTGAAGTCAATGAAACACATAATCTATCCCAAGCTTTTATGCATAAGGTAGACATGTAAGTCTTTTGAAACTGTTATACAAATTTTGTATAAAGATAGCGTAAATGTGCAGAACAAATGAAAACTGGTAAAGAAAAGTTAAATAGCTCTTTTGCCTAGTTTTATAGAAAAAGGTTAACTTTGTGGGAGCAAATGAGTTGGGAAGAAAAATAAAACATTTTTAGCTGGCATTTAGAGATGTTTGCAATACTCAGGGATGCTTCAAAGCTATATGGGGACATCAATTTAAAAGATACTGCAGACTTGTAATGAATACCTCTATAAATGTCAATATCACTGTAAAGGAAAGTAACAATAATTCAGAGAATTATGATGAAAGAATTAGAGGATAAACACTAAAGTTTTGCAAATGATTTAAATATGTGACATTTCATACTCATGTTTTCACATACCTGCTTGCTTTTATTCCTAGACAGTATAGGAAGTGGACTACAGTAACAACAACAAAAAATACAGAACCCTAATTCCATGATAAGGATATGTGAATGATAATAAAAAGGGAGAGTATGGGAACCTAATTCCATAATTAAGATAGTTCTATATTGTTTTAGTATCTGGTTTGTATAAAAAAGTATGAAAAATAAGCAGCAGTAATCTCAGATTAGGAAAAATTCTTAAAGTCTCTGAAGAGATAACACTATCGAGTAACTTAAAAGCTTGAAGACAAAAATGGAAGCAGACTCAAATTATCCATTTGTTAAAATGAAATAGTAATTGTATCTTTAAAATGATGAATTCCTGAAATAACTAGACGAAAGGAAGTAGTTAATAATTCTAATCTTAACTTTCACAGAAATAGCAAGAAAATGTTCCCTATCATTTTCCAAGTGGTTCCTGTAATACTTTCCAGGATCTAGAGCAAACTCCATGTAGTAGGATAATGTAAATTTTGATAATAGCCATGATTTCTAATAAACTTAAATAATTCATTATCTTTAAAAGCAGTAGGGCCTAAAAGATTAGAAAAACTTACCCATATTATGAATGTCAGAATCATATTAAGTTATAAGGGCTCCTAGAGACTGGTAACTTTTAGAAGTCTAAAGCATGGTAGATGCCCACTACCTCCCAAAAAACATACTTTGGCATTACATTTGGTAGTTGAATACCTTGCTAGATGAGCTACAGAATGGTAGATCTTATGTTTCTTGAATTTTTGTCATAAAAAATGTTTATTCTTACTAGGACTATAATATATTCAGAATAGACCATTTTAACGGTCTACCAAAACAAACATTAAAAATCAACATCAGGGCCTCCCTGGTGGCGCAGTGGTTAAGTGCTGCACTGTGGAGTTGTAGGCAGCAGTGAGGCGAGTTCGACGCCCGGCCGGGGAGAATCCCACATGGTGTGGCAGACCTCTCCTGCCTCACCCGCTGCTCCCCTCAGCAGTGTATTTCTGATCTCCCTGTTCTGCTCCCCGCTCTGCCCCTGGTGAACCCTCTCGCCGCCCCCCACCTCTGGCCTGTACCCCAGCTTGTATGTATAAATAAATAAATCTTTAAAAAAAAAATCAACATCAGAATCCAAAACTTCCAGGTAGAGCAATAAACCAGCAAACTCCCTAAGATAAATGATACCAACTCATTCTGCCCTATGCCTTAATTTCTAAATCACACATACTCATATAAATGCATGTATCTTTTCCTCCATTTACTATGGTGAGGACTACAGTTTCACAACTCTGTTGACCATCTTTAGAATTCTGATCAGAACAGGAGAGTATTTTTCTTCTTTGGGTGCCTTATAAAAAATCCATAACACTTTTTATACCTTGGTAGTAGTAATCATGCTAGAAATAAACACATACTACTACACTTAACCAAAACCTATTTTAACACCTACAAATATGAAATATTTTTACAATATAGAGTTTATTTAAAGGTACCAGGGTTACATGAGATTACTCAAATTCATGCCTATATGAAGACCAATATGTCATAGAAGAATGATGAAAAGAAACCATGACAGCTTAGCTTCAGGATGAATGAGTCTCTTCAGGACGAAACTGAGAGAATTATGGGGGTTTCCTAGTGGACGGATTTTGACTGGTTTATTATAAGAAGAGTCAGGGCTTAGCTAAGGCAGTGAGTCAGGTTGAAATTGAAGAGTCAGGAAGCCTGGTTGGGGCTTATATTCAAAGTTTCCAAGCAGATGAGCCAATATGAAAGATCTGCCACCCAACACGATACAAACATTAAAGTGTAGAAAAGCCAACAGTTTTGCAGAATGAAAAGAATGGAATAAAATCTTGCTACTGCAAAACAAACAAAAAACCCAAACCATTTAATCTCATTAGCACTTTATCAAGTTTACATTTGATTGTAAAAACTATGTGGTTGTTTATTTTCCTGTTTTGCCAATTGTGATAAAAATCATTTGATGGAAAAAAACATGGCGGTGAACAGACACTAGGATCAGGCTCTCCTGCAAAAAATCGATTCTTGGGGAAAAATATCCCTAACTTTGAGAGCTGTCTCAACGAGAACCGGATACCCTACGCAATACACTCGACCCTGGGGGTGCTTTGGACTTATAAATAAACTGAAGAGTCGGAGTAAGAGAAGAGAGGGGACATCTAATCCCACACAAAGGAGGAGCAGAGGAGAGATGGGCGGACCAGCTCCCCCTGAGAGCCACTGAATACAAGGTTAGAAACTGCAGTGAGGTCGGAGGGCTCCGGCCAGCCGACTGGGAGCGCGACCCCCACTCCCCCACCCCACGACCCCCCTCTCTTCCCTGCATGGCAGCCCTGAGGAGCAGGAAAGCGGGAGGGTCACTGTGTCCCATCCCCCACCTGGGGCTAGGTAACATCTCAAAGAGGAGAAAGTACAAGCAAGAACCTCCTCCCCCCTGTCTAGCCAGAAAAACCGGTTGGGCTGGAAAACCTCCTGCAGAGACAACCTCTTTCTGGGCTTTAGAATGCAAATGAATAGGAGGGGA
>PVIJ01024448.1:0-12272 GCA_004024925.1 Scalopus aquaticus
CCCTCTGATTCCATCCATGTCGCTGCAAATTGCATGTGTTTATCTTCTTTCCATGATGAATAGTATTCCATTGTGTATATGTACCGCATCTTCTTGATCCAATCATCTATTTTTGGACATCTGGGTTGCTTCCATACCTTTGCTATTGTGAACAGTGCCGCAATGAACATACGGGTGCATGTATCCTTTCGGATTAGTGTTTTTGTGTCCTTTGGGTAAATTCCCAAAAGTGGGATTGCTGGGTCGTATGGAAGCTCCATGTTTAGCAATCTGAGGAATCGCCATACAGCTTTCCATAGTGGTTGGACCAGTTCACATTCCCACCAGCAGTGTAGAAGAGTTCCTTTTTCTCCACATCCCATTATCAGATCTTTATGATAAGATCTCTTCTCTGCCTTAGCCCCCTGCTCAGTTCTTCATCCTGCTTGGAATTCTTTGGGCTTCTCTATTCTTCCCTGGTCTTTCATGATCGTTCATGACAGTGTCATCCGCTTTCTTGAGATATTTCTTCTATTCTCTCTCATTTCTTCTTCTGGGAATTTCAGTTATGCATGTTAGATGTTTTCATTATGTTCACCAGTGTCTAACAGAAACCCTGTCTTTGTTTTCTGTGTTTCTTTTTGTATATTCTCTCCAACTGTTTCCTAGTTTCTCTCTGTTCAAAGTAGTTGCTGGGACACCAGCAGTGGCTTGTTGTGATCGCTGGAGAAGTCGTCAACCCTCGGGCTCCTAGGAAGGCAGACTCTTCGCCCCAACCCAGCCCTCCTCAGTCTCCATGTGCATCTCCGGGTGATTTGTACATGCATTGAGGTTTGTGAGTGCTGTTCTAGCTCCCTAAGGCTCTCTTTATCTTTTTTTCACCTGCTAGAAAACTCATCTGTAGAATCTCTAATTTTAGTTAGTATATTTTATTTTTACTTCTAAAATTGTAATTTGGTTATGTTGCATAGATTCCATGTCCTAGTGAAATTCCTAACATTTTCCTTTATATATATTTTTTAATTTACCTTAAAGCCCTTTCGGAATTCTCCAGCAACTGGATCCAATATTGGTTTGGTTCTTTTGTCTTTTTTACCCCCTTGACTTTGACCATTGTCTCTTCATGTACCTGATCATTTTTACTAAATTATGACTGTGGTTTGTTTTTTTTAAAGCTATATAGATTCTAAACTATAATGTAGCTTCCTCGGAAAGAATTTAATTTTGCTTTTGCCAGGGTCTGAGTTAAGGATTAATTGTTTTAATTGATCTGAGATTAAGTTTTCAAACTGTTTTTCAGTCTCTCTGAGGTTTGACTTATTTCTGGTTTACCTGTATCTTTTGTATCCTGCCTGTGATGGGCTGACAACTTATTTGCTGATTTCCGTAGTGTGTGTATGTCCATTCTTGCCTGTTTCAAACTACTACTGTCACATCTTTGAACACAGGTTTGGGAAGAGAGGAACACAACCATGTCTTTTGAACTGTAAAGGCTAGATCCAGCCTACCACTCAGTATAATTTTTCCTGATCTCAACTGAAATTCTGTGGTGACTAGCAGGACTTTTTTCTTTTTGGCAGCTGTTCAACTCTCATTTTTGTTTCTCCTGGCTCATGAGAATGCAGATGGTTTTGCATCGTTTCAGCCTTCTAGGTTCTGCTTGGCTGCTTAACCTCCGGTTTTGGTTTACAAAGTGATAAATCCCTAGAAGTGAAAGATGACTTATATACTGAGCTTATAGACTTCTCTCTGAGGGATCATAGTCTCTCAGGTCCTCACTACTTTGGTTGCTTTTTTGATGTTAAAACAGGATGTATTTATGAGTTTCATTCACCTTTTCTAATTGTTCTTGGCACGATCAATGGTTTGATACAAGCTACTTAGCCAGAAGCGGAACTCATTGTGTAAAATCAGCTCACAGATGCCCCCTTACCCCTTTTTGTCTTTTATCTTCCAGACATAAACCTTACAGTTTTCCTTACACTTTGAGTAATCTACCAGTTCTGGCAAGGCATAATCGCTTTTTTTCCCCAATTTCCTATTTCAAAACAATTTTAGGTTCACAGAATTGAGTGGTGAGTACATAGAACCCCGTATACAACTACCCACAATACTTCTTCCCCGCTATCAATGTCCCACATCAGAGCGGCACATTTGTTACATCCACAAACTTATACTGATACATTAACAGCCAAATTCATCGTTTTTCTTACATTTCACTTTTGGTGTTGTACATTCTGTAGGCTTTGCAAATGTGTAATGACATGTATCCATCATTGTATCATACAATTTCAAAAATCTGTGCTCTCTTATTTACCCCTCCTTCCCTGATAACACTGGCATCCACTGATCTTTTTACTACGTCCATAGTTCTGCCTTTATGAGAATGTCATATAGTTGGAATCATTCAATGTGTAGCCTTTTGAGATTGTCTTATTTCACTTAATAATACATATTTAAGATCTCGCGATGTCTGTTCATTAACCTGATAGCGCCTTTCACTTTTGTGCTAGATAATTTCCCATGATCTGATATACCACAGTTTATCCATTAACCTACTAAAAGACATCTTGGTTGCCTCCAAGTTATGATTAAAGATGCAGTAAATGTCTATGCACAAGTTTTTGTGTGGGCAAACTTTTCATTTCACTTGGGTAAATACCAGGGAGCATGATCGCTCAATCTTTGATCACAGTGTGTGTAGTTTTGTTAAACACTGCCACACTGTCTTCCAGAAAGGCTGTATCACACTGCATTCCTACCAGCAGTGAACAAGAGTTCCTGTGGATCCTTAGCTTCATCAGCACTTAGTGCTGTCACTGTTTTTGATTTTCATCATTCCAGTAAGTGTGTAATAGTATCCCATTGTTATTTCAGCTTGCAATTTCCTACTGACAGGATGTTGACCATCTTTTCATTTGCTTACTTGTCATCTGTGTATCTTTGGTGAGGTATCTATCTGGTCAGGTTTTTTGCCTATTTTTAAACCGTGCTCTCTAATTTCTTATCGTCAAGTTTTAAGAGAGCTTTAAAAAAATATGTAATTTAATTAAAGTCCTTTATTATGTAGTTATTTTGTAAATATTATGTCGTCTGTGACTTGCCTTCTCATTCTCTTAAAGCAAGATCATTCTTTATTATTTAACACTGGGTAGAAAAATTATCAACTTTCCACTGCACACCAATCTGAAGTACTAACCTTAGGGTCAGTGTTGTCCTAGGTCATTTGTGAAACTCTTCATTTGAGTTCATCATTGTTCAGTTCCATTGCTTCAATCTCAGAGTATTGGGGGATACTGTCATTGTTCTGCCAAAGTACTGTCTTTTCATAAACCTCTTCGTTTTACTTTCTTAGTCTGCTGTCACAACACATCACAACCTACGTAGTTTAATAGCTATTTCTCGTCTCCCAGAATTAGAGACTAACAAACCAAGGCAGATCCCCTTCTCCCTCTGGACCATGTATGGGTATCCTTCCTTGTTTCTCCCTAGCTCTGGGACGTTTACTGGTAATCTTCAGTGTTCTTTCACCTGCCGTTTCTAATTCCAGTCTGTCTTCATTGTCACATCGTGTCCCTGTCTTTACATCACTGTCTTCCTCTGAAGACCCAGGTTTATGTGATCAGGGGTCCCCACCCTACCCCTCATCCTAGCCAATTACATCTGCAGTGATCCTCTTTCCAAATAAAGTCACACTCTGAAGTGTTTGGCATTAGGACTGCTTATCTTTGAGGGAGGGGGAAGATACTACTGTATCCACAGCACTTCTCTGCATTTCTATAATGATGCTCTAGATCAAAATTGCCACCTGGAATATTTTTCTTTATAATATCCAGAAGTTTAGCTACAGGGGAGTACACATTAATGATGAAACTTTAGACTTCTGCCATTCAAAATCAGATTTATAGTGTGCATTGAATCTTCTTTCTTCTCCTACATTTATCAAAGACAATTGTTTACCTGTCTCAGGTAGTTTATGAAATTACTTAGCAACTGGATTTCACTAAAATAAAATAGATAGCAAGTCATTTTTATTTGTTTCTCATTTCCTTGGCTGAAAAAAACGAGAGTAGAACGAGCCCACTATTGGAATTGTTTTTTAAAAACAGGTCTTTTTATTGTGATTTTAGAATGCTTCTCAGTGAGATATGTTGTTTTCTTATGTTTTATTTTCACTAAATCAAGTCTTCAAAAATTTCCTTCCCCCTTTATGTTTTATGTTTAAAAACATAAAATAGTTTCAGCGTATTCTCCCTTCTTTATAACTATTTTACATGAATATTAATATAAATGAGTTCCATTGTTTGTTATATTGTATTATAGTAGAGCTTTGATAAATGAACTAAATTATGTGTATTTCTTAATCATTTTAATTACTAAATGAATTAATCACCATTCATTTATGTTTTTGTTTTGTATTTGAATGAGTAAGGGGAGTGATTTTTTTTGCCAATTCTTCATTACCTGCCAAAAGTAAAAGAGTGTAACCCTGTTAAATCTGTAATGAGAATAAATTACACAGTATATTTTCATGAACAGGATAAACTAAAATTTATTTATTTTTTTTAGGTTTTTCAGGGTATTAATGTGCAGTAGCCAAATGAGAATGACCTTAGACTTTTAAATGAACAGTCAAATTTGCATATTTATGTTTTCTATTCCATTGAGTCTTCCTTCATTACTCTTCATTAATCATAGATAATTTCAGTAGTATTTTTAAATTTTGAATGAGACTCTTAACCTGGTTACAGAAGGTCACTTAAGTTTAAAAAGTTTTTTTGAACCTTGTTATCAGTTTCTTTTTAAGAAATTTATATGAAATCATTATCTTAAGAGGCCCAGAGCTTGAAAAGTAAATCTTAAGGTGAGGAGAGTGGCTGTTGGAATATTTCCATTAGTTTAAAATGTTAAATTGATTTAAAATTCACCTCCTTGCTTTTGTATATCTTAAACTAGAGAGTAGAGGTAATGTCTTTACATATCTATCAGCATAAAAGAATCATAGGTCACTTGCCCATAGTTTTTAGAGTATTTACCCTAAAGTAACAAAGTCATAGTAGAAACTTCCTGCCTCAGCCCTGAAGAGTGTGAGTTCATGTTTCCGAGAGGGTTGGAGAGCTTTCCTGGGGTGCATAGAGGCAGCTTCACTGAGATTGTCTACCTTTCCCTGTGAGGGTGTGAATTATTGCTGGAGGTATTCAAGGTGACCAGTTAGACTAGATAGTGAATATTTTTTCTATTATGAAGTGCTCTTTTCTTACATTTTGTTAATTTTTGAACAGTATGTGATTCCTCCCCTCAGGTGTGGTCGCTGTGGTTCTCCCACAGCCAGAGCACCCTAGTCCATCACCAGAGTCCCTCGTGCTCCACCCCCACCATGTTCAATGACATATATTGGCTGCCCCAAATCCAGCTGCCTATGAGTCCAGAGCATACTTTATTTAAGAAACAAAACAGAAAAATGGAGCATATGGAAAGAGCTCTGTCACTTTCTCTAAATGTTTTTAAAACTTTTTGCTGTTTCTGAAAATGGTCCAAAATTTGAACAACTCAGTATTTTATAGAACATCAAGTTGCCTTCATGTAAGGAATTCTGACACTTTGAGTTTATGATGTACTAAATTATATTATTTACACAATCTCACATTTTCAAATTAAACTTTTTTCTTTGTGGAGAAAAGAGAAAAAATATTTTCAAGAGTTTCTATAGTATAGATTGCCAAGTACATTATTTTAAATTGATTCACAAGCCCCTTTTCTCAAGAACCTTTCATTTTGACTTTTCATTTTAGAAGTAATATTTTGAAATTCTTACATAGTTCTTTGCATTTGATCCCTCCCCTGAAGTTAGTCTTATAAATCCCTCTTTTCTGGACGCATCATTTCTCTAATTATTTCTGTATTTGGTAGAGTTTTAGCTTGGCCATGGTTTTGTATCTAGGTTTCAGTGGATTGCTTAACAGATTCTTGCTTGATATCTGTATAATAACGGTAGAGAAATAGGTGCTAGATTATAACCTAGAGGAATGGTTGGTAGACCCCCACCTTGTGTGAGTTTCTTCTGTAGATAGCATTTGCTTAACAAATGGAAAATTGAACTTAAAGATCTCTAAGGCCTGGGCCTCTCTGGTGGTGCAGCTGTCGGCAGCGGCGATGCGAGTTCAATGCCCGACCAGGGAGATTCCCACATGGCGCAGCAGACCTCTCCTGCTTTGCCCGCTGCTCCCCTCAGCAGTGTGCTTCTGTCGATCTGCCTGTTCTTCTCCCCACTCTGTCTCTGGTGAACCCTCTCGCTGCTCCACACCTCTGGCCTGTACCCCAGCTTGTAAGCATAAATAAATCTTTAAAAAAAAAAAAAAGATTTCTAAGGCCTCTTGAAACCCTCAGTAATCTTTGATTCTCTATCACATGGTTTTAAGGTTACCTTTCAAACCACATGTTAATAGGGTTTAGATGTTTCCTTTCTCTAGATCATTGGCCAAAATATATTATCTCCATTATAAATTTTCCCCCTTCCATTTTATTATGGATGACTTTTCATTTGTAAAATCACTCACTAAATTACTTGTTAATGGGGCTTAAAATGGTAACAATGAGACCCACTGTGGTAGAAACAATAATAGACCCCCCCAAAGATGTCCATGTCCTAATCTCAAAACCTGTGAATATGTTACCTTGCATCATAAAAAGGACTTTGCAGATATGCCTAAGATTAAATTGAAACCTGACAAGGAAAAATTACTGTAGATTAAATGTAATTAAAAGGGTATTGTATAAGATAGAGACAAGAAGGTTAAAGTTAGAGGACAGAGCAGAAATTAGTGTGGTAGACTTAAAAGATCAGGATGGGACCATGAGCTATGGAATGCAGGTGACTTGTAGAAATTGGAAGAGGCAGGTACAGATTATGCCCTAGAGTCTCCAAAAGAAACACAGCATTGCCAACCCCTTAATAAAATTAAGACTAGTCTGTAACACTTATTTCATATGTCTCACCTCTAAAACTAAGATAATATAATAATGATTATATTGTTTAAACCTCTAGTGTGTGACAATTTGTTACCACAGCAGTAAGAAACTGATACATCAGCTATGGAACATTTTGATTTGAGAGCTTTGCATGGCCTTTTGAGACAGCTGCATTAATTGATATTTCAGACCTTATGTTCCTCTGCCACTGGATGACATGTTTGTTTCCAAGTCTGTGAAAACTTGTACTTGATGCTCCTCAACAAGTACAGTAATCTTGAGGCCTAATCATACTAAGGACATAGGACAAACAACCATAAGAAATAGTGTTAATTTAGCAATCAGTATTTGTCAGTCATTGTTCTGAGCCCCATATACGTGTTATCTAATTTCATTTTCACTGCCCTGCAAAGTAAGGACTGTGTTATTGTTACTTTGCACACAAGGAAACTGAGGCTCAGAGTAATGAATTAACTTGCCCAAGATCACACCATAGAGCTTCTGCCTTCCTCTCCATTCACGTCTTGCCGTTCCTTCCAGCGCACTGTGTGGTCCCACAGCACCTGGCTGCTGTCATTCCCAACATTCCTCTGTTCATCTCCCCTGCCTGATTCCCTGGAGTGAGCAGCCTGTGAAGAGGCAGGAAAGGAAGACAACATGGAGCAGTTAATGAGCATAAATTAGTGACGATACATGGGGCAGTCAGGTGTGTGTACATTTGCTGCACCTGCAGCGGCAGACAATCTGCAGGCAGACATGTTCAATGAATGAGTCAGGAATTCTGAGCAAGACTTAGACTAAGGTGACCTCATGAGCCATGGCATAGCTTTACACTGTCCTGTGGACCATAGGGAATTGCTGATAGCAGTGATCATATGTTTGCTTTTGAAAGTTGATTCCTGTCTACGGCCATACCACCCTGAACGCGCCCGATCTCGTCTGATCTCGGAAGCTAAGCAGGGTCGGGCCTGGTCAGTACTTGGATGGGAGAAAGTTGATTCCTGTTACAGTAGAGAGGGAATAAAAGAGCCCAAAAGCCCAATTACAAAATTGTATAAAGTAAGTTTGGAGACTAATAAGTGGATTTAAGAAATGTTTCTGGCTTGTTCCTAAGACCCTAGTAAATATTCTTTTGGACTTAATCATTTTAGTCAAGTTAGCTGCTTGTCAGCAAGGCTATTTGGTAGTCTATGGAGAATATTGATTGGCTGTGCTGATGGTCACTTGGTTGGCTTTTGATTAACCAACTCAGGTTCACAGGTCAAATGGTGGGAGACCAGAACATTTCACAAGGACCCTTGAACATGCCTAAGAGCTGGACCCTTTTTACTTGTTTCTGCCTTTTGCTCCTGCTGATACTTACATATTCTGTTTCCTAGTGGTCATGAGATTACTCCCTGAAGTAGGCCTGGGCGTCTTCTGCTCTAAAGGGGAAATGCCAGCCCCTCCACTCCCGCCCTTGTCTATTCCCTTTTGCTCCCCTCCCTCCACATGATTTTATCTCTTCCCAAAGTGTTTCTCTGTGGATGTTACAGGATTGACTTCTTCCTGTAGTTTCTTTATCTACCTTTGTATTTTGGTTGTTCTAGGTACTATAAGATGAACTTATTGTACGTGTGTGTGTGTGTGTGTGCACACATGTGCATGTGCCTGGATAGTTATCTGGATGGTTTCACTTATACACGGAATCAAGAGAAACCAAACAAAGGGGCAGACAAAGACACAGTTTAAGACTGACCTTGAAAGCCGACTGTAGATCTGAGACACTCAAGAGGCAGGGAGAGGAAGGGGAGAATAGTGAACAGGAGGGGAGGAGAGCATGGTGGAGTGGTGTTGAGGACTATGGGCACTTTGGTGGAGGTAAACTATGGCCACCGCACCTGATGGGAGAAATCCTACATTGTGAAAAAATCAACAAGCATGTTTTAAAATGAAAGAATGACTGATGAATGAATGAACAAATATATAATAAAGTTACCTGGATTTGGGAACACTTGAAGAAGCTGAAACTTTGATTGAAGAAGCTTTTTTATTTTTTTCTTTTTATCCCACTCTCAGACTTAGAGACCAAAGGAAAGGGGGTGGTAATATTTGGAGTTCTAAAAGAATGTGAAAATAACAAGAATTGTTAAGCTGCAGCTATATCGAGGCAAACCTGTCAATGTTGATAATGCCTTGTCCTTGCTGGTAGTACCACACCCATTGGAGGTCTACCATGCTGAACCTGAAATGTTAGAAAATTTAACACGTTTGATTAATTTGAAGTAAATAAAAAGAGTGTCTTGTCAGGATCTCATGAAAGACAAAAAGTGCTATTTGGAAGGAGGAAGTACTTGTTCTTGAGTCATTAACAGTGTTTTTGGGTGTGGATTGATACATTCCTCACTGCCTGGGAACCCTTACAAGGGACCCAGTGAAGCACTGCAGAGAGCAGTGCCACCGATGAAACCTCCATTAGTTTTTACTGCCACAGGTGATTTTTTTTTTTTTCTTTAAGAGCATGCTTCGGATTCCTCTCAGTCTGAATCATTCTTTCAGAAAAATCCCGGCTTTCTCGCTTCAGTCCCCTCAGTGCTCCCCCTAATTTTCTGCCTTCTGAATCTGACCTCTTGCCTGCCTGCCACAGAACACTACCTGACTTTTTACCAAGTCCTGATGTGACATTGATGAACTGAATTCCATTATCCTGTAAATCAACTTTGTGTTGTCTGACTCACAGGACACGACTTGCAGTAGACATATAACCGCAGACTGTAGTTCCAGAATGGAGCTGTGATTCAGTGGGATTGATTTTTGTTCAGGATGGTAAAGATAAGAAAAGAGTAACAGATTTTGGTTGATGGCTAAACCCTTTCTTGACTCTTCTGTTAATTACAAATCACAGCAAGAAAAAAATCAGATATTGCTGTACTTTGGAACCACAGTGGGTCTTAGGAATCTTCACGTCTTAGGTTTTCTAGAGTAACCCAAGTTTAAGATAATGAAGACCCATGATTCGAGAGCCTTGTGCTGAGTGATGACAATCAGAATTTGTATTTCATAATAATCTTGCAGAAAATGATTTTTTAAAAAACCTTCAGTAGAAAAAATACTGATCTTGTTTCTTATGGTTGTTTGATATCTTGCTTTCCTTTTGGCATTTTTATCGCACTTTTTAAATTAATTTTTAATTATCAAAATACTAGGAAGATAGGTGGTTATAAGTTTTTCTCTTAGATGCTGAAGGTTATCAGGGTTGAGAAGGACTGAGTGAATTTATTTTAAATAAAGAGACTAAATTCTATCCTTAGGAAAGTCATCTTTATTATATTTCAACCTAACTTTTTTCAGTTATATTGTTTTATAGGAGTTTCAAAAATCGAAAGGATCTACATAATTCTTTTATGCCTTTTTTATGAACTCGGTTTATTAAAATTGTAATATTCAATTTGAATTCACTTTTTATTACTTTACGAACAACTTTAGAAGTGAGTGGACTCTCTAGTGTAACTTCTAAAGATGAAGAATCTTATAATGAGAAGGATTGGCTTTCCAGGTGCGGCCCAAGGCATCTGGCTGGAGGTTGCACCAGTTTACATTCCAACCAACAGTGAATAAGAGTTTTTTCTTACTCATCAACACTTGTTCCAGTCTCTATCAAGTCAGTATATTTTACCAGGCAGCAGGAAGAGAAAGGAAGAAGTCTAAGAAGACTTCCAGATCAAATATTATACAACCCTTCAAAGCAAATATGACTTAAAGATAAACCGAAAAGTCAGAGTAAAAAGAAGAGAAGACACCGAAGCCCACATGGAGGAACAAAAGAAAGGAGAGGTGGACAAACCAGCTTTACGGAGCACCACTGAATACAAGGTTAGAAACCGCAGTGGGGTCAGAGGGCTCTGGCCAACTAACAGGAGCGCGACCCCCACTTCCCCTCCAGGAGCCCCCTCTCTTCCCTGTGTGGCAGCTCTGAAGTGCAGGAAAGCTCGAGGGTCACTGCTTTCCATCCCCCACCTGGGACTAGGTAACATCTTAGTGGGGAAGACAAACTGCCAGCACCCTGTGGGGTCCTAATCCCTCACTGGTTGCTAGGTGATATATTGGCCTGAGAAACTGGTCTAGCCGGAAAAACTGCAGAGACCACCTCAAACAATCTCCTCCCTACTCTGTAACCTGACACCAAGAACTGATGTTAGAGAACTCTACTTTTCTCTAACCTGACTGGAGGTAACCTGACCTGGGATACAGGCTCCTGCTGGAACTGTCTCCAACCACACCCTCCTCCACAAAGTGTCTGCATCTTGGCACACAGGAGTTCTACAGAAAGGAAAATAGAGCTTCCCCTCCCCGACCCCCTGCCGTGGCCCCACACCCAACTTCAAAGAGGTTGCACAGTGGCCCCCCAGAACCTAGGTGGGCACCAACAGCTACCCACAACCTCCACCCCTGCACCCCCTTGTGGAGAAGTGGGGCCCAAGCAGCAGAAAAGAAACTTAAGATCAGGAACTCTTGACCCCTCCCCACCAGACATAACCACAGGGGCAGGGATAACCCCCACGCAAGCACTGAGGGGAAGAAGAAAAATAAAAAGGGGGACGGAGAGAGAAAGAACATAAAGACTACTAGCAACTATAAAGCGACAGCAGCCACAGTAGGACAACAGCAACATCTGACAATGGAAAGGGCGGTTGAACCCTAGCAGGGGGCCTACCCGGAAACTCCAAAACCTAAAAGCAAAAGGACTACAAAACTCTCCACAAGCTTACATATACCCAATACATTTTTATTTTATTTTTAAAATTTTTTTCTACTTTAATATTTTTATTATTACTACACACACACACACACACACACACACACACACACACACACATATATTTTTTTAACTACAAACCACCACCCCTTTTTCTACCCTAATTCCACCCGCAACTGGAAACACATTGGAGACACGCCACAAAACACAGAAATTCAACAGAGAAAAAAGAAAATCCGGGAGATACCCAGCCACAGCCAAGGCAACTCAGACACTAGGAAACAACAAACACTCCTCAGCAAGTAGAACCAAGAACCATGCCCACCGGCACCAACAGCACAGGAATGCAACGATCAGAGCAAAGCAGAAGGCCAACAACAGGAAGAAAACAAATTACAAATGACCCTCAAAACAATACACCACAGAAAGAAAATCCCTCTTCAGAACCCAATAATATGGACATAGAAGATTACATCTGCCTAACAGATAAAGAATTCAGAATTGCCATAATAAAAAAAATAATAGAATTAAATGAAAAGAACAAAGAACTGAGGAATATAAATGAAGAACTGAAAAACGAGAATGAATC
>PVIJ01024449.1:0-12265 GCA_004024925.1 Scalopus aquaticus
GGTAGGGGATCCAATGAGAGCACAACACGGGAAATAATGGGATGGTCCCGCTGACCTCAGTTTGGGAAGAATGTAGATGGAGAGGGTAAACAAAGATCCAAGGCCATCCTTATCGGACCCTAACCTTATGTGGGCAACTCAGGCAATTAGGGCCGTAACTCACCGCTAGGGGCCATCCTGTCTGATGGCTCCCGACACTGGTCGTTGGTGGCAACTTCTGACATTTGCCTTACAGGCCTCTGCTTTGGTCTCCCCATGCTGTTTGCTCTCAGTGTGTGTCTGTGTCCAAATCTCCCCTTTGATAAGGACAAATCGCAGTGGCTAGAAGGGCCCACCCCACTGAAGTATGATCTCATCTTAGCCAGTCACCTCTGCAGTGACCCTATTTCCAAATAGGGTCACATTCTGAGGTGCTGGGGTGTTAGGACTTCAACATATGAATTTGCAGGGGACAATTAAACCCATAACAGGAAGATATTCTTTTTTTCTTTTAAAAACAAAGAAATAGGTCTAGAAAGGTTATGCTAATTTGCCGAGGTAGAATGACTGAAGACCTCAGGGTTGATACAGAAACCTGGTAGTAGTAAGATGGGAGAGGATGGCGGTGGGACAGAGCTCCAGGAGTCATTGAGCTGTTGTGTGACCCAGATCATCAGCAGTTGCTCCATGGGATCTTTATTTTTTTTATTTTATTTTTTTTTTATTTATACATACAAGCTGGGGTGCAGGCCAGAGGCGTGGGGCGGCGAGAGGGATCACCAGAGACAGAGCGGGTAGCAGAACAGACAGATCAGAAATACACTGCTGAGGGGAGCAGCGGGCGAGGCAGGAGAGGTCTGCCGCACCATGTGGGATTCTCCCTGGCTGGGCGTCGAACTCACTTCGCCGCTGCGGACAGCTCCACAGCGCAGCGCTTAACCACTGCACCACCGGGGAGGCCCTCCATGGGATCTTTAGATGAGTGCTAATGAAGTGGGCTCTGGAGTTAGTGAACTCTGCCACTCACAAGCTGTGTGCTCTTAGGAAAGTTTTTGTAGTTTCAAGGATGCAGTTAAAGGAGAGGGGGACAGGTTCTTAGCTTGGAAAGTAGTAGCCCTGGGAATCTCTTCAGTCATAATAATAGAAATCAATAGCACTACACACTATCAGCATGGCCAAAGTCCAGAACATGGCAATACTAAGTGAGGGCCAGGATATGGAACAACAGGAATCCTCATTCATTGCTTGTGGTGGTGGGAATGCAAAATGATACAGTCACTTTGGAAGAGTTTGGCAGTTTCTTACAAAACTTAATATCCTATTACCAAATGATCCGGCAACTGCACCCCTTGGGGTTTACCCAAAGAAGCAGAAAATGTATGTCCCCACAAACACATGCACAGAGATGTTGATAGCAGCTTAATTTACAATTGCCAAAGTTTGAAAGCAATCAAGATGTCCTTCAGTAAGTGAATGGGTAAAGAAACTGGTTCATCCAGTCAATGGAATATTATTTAGCACTAAAAAGAAATGAGCTCTCAAGGCATGAAAAGCCATGGAAGAACTTAAAATACAGACTGCAAAGAGAAAGAAGCCAGTCTGAAAAGACTGCATTCTGTGTGGCTCAGTACATGATCTTAGGAACAAGGGTGACCCCTCATCTAAACTATGGATACTGGATGATAATGTGTCAATGTAGGTTCTTCATTTGTAGCAAATGTACCCCCCAGATGGGGAGGTTATACATGTAAATTATACATGTTATACATGTAGGAGGTTATATACAGGAGGCACATAGAAAATCTTTTGTTCTTCCTCTCAATTTTGCTGTCAACCTACAACTGTTCCAGAGAATAAAGTCTATTAAAAATATTGACATACTTAAAAAAAAAATCTGTTAAGTAAATAAAATTGTAAACACCCTGGGTCTACAACTCCTCACCATCATCTGCATTTGCGTTTTCTGAACTTCTGACTGAGAAGGTCTAACACCACCAGGGCAGATGTGGAAAACCTCTCGAAGTTTCAGTATGGCATAGAGATTTGTGTTTGAACAGCTGTACAGAATTTAGCACATGTTGGATGGATAGCCCAGTAAGGTGCTCGGTGGCTTCCCCTCCCCCAGAGGAGCTGCCTTTGAGTTACGTTTTGTCTTTTGGTGGTAAAGTCTGAAGAATCAGGCTGAGTCAGTGTGGTGAAATGAAGGTTGTTTGACTCAAACTAGTTCTCTGCTTATTAGCCATAGATTTATTTGAGCCAACAAGAGTCTAGAAGTGTGTGAGTGTTACTTTAAGGATTGTAAAGTTTCTAATCCTTGAAAGCAAGAGGTTTACAAAGAAGAAAGATGCCACTATTACTGCGGGAAATAAAAGCTCTCTCCCTCTGAAGGCCTGCTTTGGTTTAGCAGAGTGACTGGCTTTTCTTTCAGATAAATCATCATGCAAGCAAAACTCAGATAGGAGAAACGTGAGCCCCTCTCTTTCAACACTACCCATTGTGTTCAAATTCATAAATTAAGAAAGTTAAAAGCCCACTTTCCTCTTGAGGAAAATATGAAAGCTGTTGTTTTGACTCAGACGCGAAGTGATACCTGTATTCAGATCCAGGCAGATCTGGGGCCCACTTCCAAAAATATTTCTTCTCAGTGGTGAAAATTACCCCACCTGGAACGCAGTCTTCCAGACCCTATTCATGTGAATGAAGCTGCTTTCTGGAGGGCAGAGGCGGAAGCTGCCCTCGAGAGGGCTGAGCAACCCTGGGAAGGAAATCGCCTTAGTCAGTGTGGCTGCTGGGGCTGCCGGCTGCTGCAGCACTGCTGTTCCCCTCCAAGATGCAGTACCTGGACCCCGAGGAGCTCCTGGCTGATGAAGAGGATGATATTTTTGGTGAAGGTAAACACTCCTTTCTGGCAGGAGCCATTCTGGTCTGGCTTAGCTTCGCCTGGACACTACTGGAAGTTTTTGTGTGGCTTGGGCAAAAACTTGAGAACTCTGAGCTCTGGGTAAGAGGGTGGGTGAAGGTGTCAATCTGGGCCCTGAAGGAAGACAAGGCAATGTGGAGAAGGGGGTGGGGGGCAAGGGAATTAAATGGCCTCCGGATACCTTTTAAGTCAGGACTAGATAAAGGTGAAGTTTAGGTTAGAAAAATAGGACAAAATCTTCCCCCTGACTCCTGTCTGTGCTGTTGTTTAACACCTTCTGTTGTTTGACTCTGTTGTGGTGATGCTTGGCCCTTGGCAGAGCTGTAAGGGAAGCAAGTGGGCAAATGGACCAGATGGTTCTCCCTGGTACCATATTGCTTTGATCTGCTCTTTGATCTGCTTCTCCCTCATTTCTCTCTCCACCTCTGGATCTTTCTGTCTCTCATCCTTGCTCAGACTTATTTGGTCCCCCAACTCTCCATTCCCTTCCCCTTTTCTTTTTCTTCCTGGCTGGATGCTACAGTGCTGGCTGACACCAGGGTCACTATCCGCTGTGGGCATCGACTCTAAGACATGATTTGTCCATGACTCATCTGAGAGTTCACAGAAATCTCATTCAAATGCTGCCTATGAAAGGGTCACAGGCTACAGCTTTTCTATTGAACAGAATTTGAAATTGTCTATATAGATGGTCATCTAGATTCAGGAATCTCATCAATTCCATTGTTTTCAATTTTAAAAAATCAGGTAATTTGTTAAAAACTCTATGGAGTAATTTTTATAAGGAAAATGAGTAACTTTTTTGTAATTAAGTAATACAAGGTCTTTGGAAAAAATAGAGTACAGTGCAATAAAGAATCCCTTATAATCTGATCATCTGTGGTGTAGCCACTCTTAACATTTTGCTTTCTGTCTAGGTTTTTGCTGTTGTTGTTGTTCTAGTGTCAAATATACCTAAAATCAGGCCTCCCTGGTGACTCAGGGATTAATATCTCAGCACTCTCAAGCTATCTATCAACAGCCACTGCCATATGAGTCTATCCCTGGCCAGGGAGCTGACCCACATGGCACAGCAGACCTCTCCTGTCTCGCCTGCTGCTCCCCTCAGCAGTGTATTTCAATAGATCCACCTGTTTTGCTCCCCACTCTCTCTCTAGTGAATCCTCTCACCCACACTCACACCCCACACTTCTGGCCTACATCCCAATTCTTGTATGCATAAATAAATAAACATAAGTGGGAGAAAATGCAAAGATGGCTCACCTTTAAAAAAAATGCTTAAAATCATTGTTTGGGCTTTTATCACAATTTAAATCAATTTGAAGAATATTTACTAATGCTTCACTGCAATGGACTAACTTATCAATCTGTCACTCTACTGTGATAACCACTATTACATGATATTTGCTTGAAGTTCCATTTTTCACTTTCCACTTCTGCTTGAAGGTATTGGTGTTTTTGTTTTGTTTTGTTTTGTTTTCTGGTTATACCTACTTAGATATTCACTCCTATCGGGTCTGAAAAAACATCCACAACCAGAAAAATAAACCTAGGTTGCGCAATTTAGTCATTATTCATCCAGCCTTGGGCATACCTAGGTCACATTTCTTTCAAAAGGGATTCTTCTCTTCCAGGCTGACTCTGGTGCTAAACAGCGCCATCTGTAGACCGGTGCGCCCACTGCCCTGGGGCTTTGTGGCCCCACCCTAAAGGAAGGGGTTAAGATCTCACTCAACAATGCATAGCTTGGTGAGCTGTAGGATCTCTCTCCTGAGCGGCAGGATAACCAGGAGGATTATGTATTTCAACAGGCATGGTGAAGAGTCGTGCTGGGAGTCAGACAAGAATCAGATTCAAATGCTCATGTGGCCTCCTCCTTCCTATGTGATTTAATTTAGTTCTTGCTGAACTAACCTTTGGTTTCCTCATTGGTGAAAGAGGACAATAATACCTCTTTGGGTGGTACAGATTGTTTTTCATAACAGATTCATAACATCTGCATTGCACTTCGCATGTGATATCTTGAGTACTTTCCAGGCTCATCTCAGTCAACTTAATCTTTAAAGATTAGAAACTCGCAAGTCCAACATCCAGTGCATTTTTTTAAAGATTTATTTATTTATGCATACAAAAACTGGGATGTAGGCCAGAGGTATGGGGTGCAGCGAGTAGATTCACCAGAGACAGAGTGGGGAGCAGAACAGGCGGATTTACTGAAGTACACTGCTGAGGGGAGCAGCTGGCAAGGCAGATAGGTCTGCTGCACCATGTGGGAAGCTCCATGGCTGGGAATCGAACTCATGCTGCAGTGGCTGCCGATAGCTTCATAATGCTGAGACTTAACCCGTTGCGCCACCAGGAAGGCCCAACATCCAGTGCATTTTTTATTCCATTTCCAGAGTCATGGATCATGTTAGTTAATTTATGTGAAAACTTGTGTAACTGGTGACTTATTTTAAGCAATTCTTGTGTACAGTAATAGAGCTCAGCCCTGGAGTTACACTGCGTGGGCTTTGCCACCTCATTCATTCTGGAATTTGAGCAGGTTACTCAATCGCTCTGTGCCTCAGTTTACTCACTTATAAAAGAGTACAGACTTTATAGAGTGGAGTGCAGATTGAATGTCATTCCAGAAAAAGTGCTTATACCTAAAAGATGATAAGCATTCAGTAAATATTAATTCCTACTAGGTATTCACAAAAATGTGTTTCTAGAATAAGTGAGAAAGTGATAGAAAGAAGCACACAGCTTTTTCCACATGTCTGCTTAACCTAGTATATTCCAAGTAGGATGTATTTGCAGAACTTCGGTTTATAAACAACTTTTCAGAGATGTGATGCAATGCAATAGCGCTGGGCAAGGTCTTAGGAGCCTCGGTTGCGACCCTGCATCTGCTGTAGGGTCTTGGGCCAGTCATTTAACCTGTGAGTTTCTTGTTCATCTAAAGCAAGAGAGTTGATGGCACGTTCTCTAAAACCTTACTTTTAAAGCTCTCACATTTTAGTACTTCATCTTTTCTGCATAATGGTACATGTAGAAAAATCTATGCTATGTTTGCTTTTGGTTTCATCCATGCTTTTAGATCACTTACCAGACTTAAGAGGGCAGAAAGCTATGGTGGAATGAGTTTTCTCTACCATAAAGAAAGAAAAAAAATACCTAGGATCTTGTTTCTAAGGCAACCGTATTTCCTTGTAATGGACATTTTCTTTTTTTAATACACCTTTTTTATCTTTTTTAATATAGCTTTCTTTTTTAATATATCTATTTAAATATATTATATATATATATATAAAATACATAGCACTGGTGTGTAACTTTGCTCTTGTTCTAGGAGACAGCTGTGTATGATTAGTGAGAGAAACAGTCACCCACCTATTCATGGACTCATTTTTCTTTCTTTTAATATGTATTTTTTATTTATATCTTTTACATTACTGTGTATTCCCTGTAAAATTCCCACCACTGGTTCACCCGTGAACCATCATCATATTCCCTTGTGCTCTTCTGTCCCCCGATTTGATCCCTTTTCCTCCCCCTCCCTTGTAGAATGTCTCTTATTTATGGTTGCCTGCTAGCTTTGTTTTTTTATTATTATTATTGTTATTTTTTCCTCCTGATCCCTTATTTGGTTCCCATATAGTCCTCCTTTAAGTGAAACCGTCTGATATTTTTCTTTTTCCTTCTGACTTATTTCACTGAGCATGATCCCTTCTATCTCCATCCATGTTGCTGTGAATGGCATGAGTTTATCTTTTTTAATTGCTGAATAGTATTCCATTGCATATGTGTACCACATCTTCTTGATGCAGTCATCTATTTTTGGACATCTGGGTCGTTTCCATATCTTAGCTATTGTAAATAGTGCTGCAATAAACATAGCAGTGCAGTTATCTTTTTGAATTAATGTTTTCGTGTCCTTTAGGTAGATTCCTAGGAGTGGAATTGCTAGGTCATATGGTAGCTCCATTTTTAGTAGTTTGAGGAACCTCCACACAGCTTTCCATAGTGGTTGGATCAGTTTGCATTCCCACCAGCAGTGTAGGAGAGTTCCTTTTTCTCCTCACCCTTGCCAACATTTGTTTCTTCCTGGTTTTTTTTAATGTGTTCCATTCTCACTGGTGTGAGGTGGTATCTCAACTGTGGTTTTGATTTGCATTTCCCATAAGTGATATTAAATATTTTTTCATATACTTGTTGGCCATTTGCATTTCCTCTTTGGAGAAGTGACTTTTTAGTTCTTCTGTCCATTTTTTGACTGGATTGTTTACTTTGTTTTTGTTGAATCATGTGAGCTATTTGTAGATTTTGGTGATCAGACCCTTATCGATTGCATTGTGTGTGAAAATTTTCTCCCAGTCAGTAGGGTGTCTCCTTGCTTTGTTTAGTGTCTCTTTTGCTGTACAGAAACAAATTTTTAGTAGTGGACACATTTTAAAAGACCCTTTTCCCCTAAAGGAACACAAATTTAGAATATAGGCTCATTTGGTTGAAAGTATACTATAAATGCCTTTAGATTTATGGACCATATAAAGATCTGAGAAGAAAAAAAGTGAGTCATGGTCACAATATGTAATGTATCTTAACTGCCTTTCTGAGATCCTGTTTACTTCAGCTATTGATTTCTGTGGTTAAAGAAAATGTTAAGGTTCACAGATTTAGGAAACACTGGTGTGTGACTTTGCTCTTGCTCTAGGGGACAGTTGTGTATGGTTAGTCAGAGAAACAGTCACCCACCTACTCATCTGAAACCCCCATATATTTATTACCTTCCCTTCCCCCCCACCCCCGCATTCCCTTTCTCTCCCGCCCCCTGACCCCCGCCGCAACACAGCACCCCAAGTTTGCCTTCAACATCAACATCATCATGCAGTTTAGGAAATACTATTGGGTAGATTCTATTCTTCCTTGAAGAAATGATTGATTATCAAGGTATAGAACAACCAGTAATTGGAATTAGAGACTCCTTTCCATTTTGTAGCAAAAGGCTTTCATCTGTTTTGTCATTATGCCTCCTTGATAACCAATCTGGTATATGGCAGTAGAAATGGCTGGATGGTAATAATGCAATGTAACTATAACAATTATGTAACTCTAGAAATTATGGTATGATGATATCGTAATAATAATAATAATAGAAAAAAGGAAAAAGTGTCACATATAGTGGAAATCCTGGATCAGCTTTCAAGAACAAAACAGAATTTAGAGGGAGGAAACAATTTTCCAGGTGATGGTAAGTTGGTAGTTCAGTAGCCAATATTACTCTTTGGCACAAGGTAAAGCTACAATTGTTTTTTGTTTTGTTTTTTTTGCCTTTGAACTATGAGCCCTAGCTGCCTCCAATTTCAGCACTGCTGTATCATCTGTTGTCATGTGCAATGATTAGAATAATAAAACACTGTGCATTCACATTTACATATGCAAAGTATTTCTCAGGCTCATGTATTCCCTGGGCACACATATGCCTTTTCAGATCTCACTTCTAGAAAGACCACAGGAAATGACAAAGCTTTTGCCAGACCTCTGAATGTTCTCCAGAGCTGGTACATTGCAACATAGCATGAGAATACTTCTGTCTTGATTACTGTGTCTAGAAAAGGTGTTTCAAACTCTCCCAAAGGAGAACTCTCCCACATGGAGAAGAACTGACAAAAGAAGTCCACTCAACCATAGAGATCAGCAGATGGTTGGGGGGAAAAGCCACTTGCTTTGAAACAAACCTGTCAGCTTTCCCCAAGCCAAGTAAGTTAGCATTTAAGGGAACTTCAGCTCAGAGAGAACAACAGAAATGCAAAATATTTATCAGAAAAAGATGCCCATATTTTGCCTTTCTGTCTAGAATGTTTATGAAGCCAAGGTAGACTTTTAAAAAAAAAAATAGGTAAACAATTCTGCAGTCTCTCATAATCTGGCATGTTTTAATGTGCTTAGTGGATTATATTTGCCCTTTCCAAAATTAAAGGTTGGTTGAGACTGTGTCAAACCACTAAATCCTGAAAGTTCACACTAATCACACCCTCTGTGGAAAAGGTATCAAGAAATGGAATGTAAAAGTGTATGTGCTTTGACTATAGCTTGAGCTTTTATTTGCTGATGCTATATCCTATATAAATACAACATAATAGTTATTTAGCTATGCTGTACTTTTTCAAAAAAACATGTATATGTAGGGTTCTCAAGTAATTGCGGAGAGAGCAGAAAGAGGCTGTGGAAAAGAGCTGGTCACCCTTTGCTTGTGTGCTGTGCCAGGATGGCTTGGGTCGTTTCCACCCCTGGATTCCTAGATAAATGCTTTGGTTGGAAGTCATTTTCCCTGCTGTGTTTGTCACAGGGTCTAGAGCAGACACAGACGTCCCCAGTAATTCATGCCCGTGTGACCTATGTCTTGGATTACTGCAAAACATTCCCTTCCCATAGATGTCTAGGAAGCTGTCTTTGGCTGGTGCCAAAGAGATGGTGTCATTTCAGGGACACAAGCTAAAATAGCACATTGCATTAAAGTTATGCAGGCTGTCTTAGCCATCAGTCCGCCCCCCTGATTCACAGCCTCCCCTGACCTCAGAGTGACCTATTTAGATCAAGCTAAAGCCAAAAGGGGCCCAATATTACAGACAAAGGATTTTAAATGTTTATTTAATATCTTTATGAGCAGCCAGCAAAGTCTTTTTGAAAAGCATGAGACTCCGGTTGAAAATTAACAATATTTGCATACCTATTGTATGGATGGTCAAAAAGAAAAAACACTTTATGAAACATGCAGTTGTTAGGACCTAAACTGTGGTACAGACTGGGAAATTGCCTTTCTTTCTTGGTGAAAGTCACTTCAATTGCTCAAGTCAATATATTTCTTAAAAGAGATGTGATTTATCTGGTGGGCTGCCCAAGGGGAATACAAAATGTAAAAGACATAAATAACAATAAAATAAATAAATAAATAAATAAATAGCTGTGACATGGCTGCCAAAAAAAAAAAAAAAAGAGATGTGATTTATCAGGTTAACACTGTTTCACGTGTTTTATGCTCAGCAATGTCAAGTTACTCACTTCTTGTTTATTTTTAGATGGCTAAATGTTGCCTATTGGTTGTTTGCCAAACAGCTGTAATGTTTAGCAAAGGTGTTTATAATTCAGTAGATTTCAGAAGATTTTAAAAAAGGAAAGTTGCTAGTGAGACAAATTAAAATGACTATTTCAAGAACAAAAGAAAAGAGTTGACTTTAAGGGGGAGGGAAAAATAACAGTAACTGGCCCTAGCAAGTGAGAATGGAGAGAAGAAAATGGGACCCAAAACGCAGGTGCTGGTGGAAAATCGAACACTCACATCCTCCCTCAATACTCAGCATCTTCATGGCTGTATTGATGGCTGGTTTCTGGGGAGCCTGAAATGCTGGGGTTCCTATTGACAAGGTGGGTGATGATTCCATAGCATGTGTACACTGCATAATGAGGGAGGGATTTGTCAAGAACCTAAATTCTTCTATCCTTGTTCACACACAAACCAAGTCATTTAAACTGGAAAAAAACAAGAACACTTTATGTGGTCCAGACAGAGAGTATCTCACTGCTCATCGAAAATTTCCTTTCCAAATAAATAAATAAGAACAATCTGCCTGATCATTTTTTCTGTATTTTTAAGAGATAGATTTTGACCTCTCTTGGGATAGCAATTAAAAGGCAGGTATAAACTGGGGGGGTGGAGGGAAAGAGAGAGGAAGGAATGAAGGGAGGAAGGGAGGAAAGAAGAGAGGGAGGAAGGGATGGAAGGAGAGAAATCAGATTGTAATGTTAGGAATGTAAATCAAGAGATTAAATGCTTGTTGCTTTTGATTCAGTCATCTTACTTCTAGGAATCTCTCCAAGGAAATAATCATGAATTTTTTTTTAAAGATTTATTTATTTATACATACAAGAACTGAGTGTAGGCCAGAGGTGTGGGGTGGTGAGAGGATTCACCAGAGACAGAGTGGGGAGCAGAACAGGCAGGTTGACTGAAATACACTGCTGAGGGGAGCAGCGGGGGAGGAAGAAGAGGTCTGCTGCGCCATGTGGGAAGCTCCCTGGCCGCGAATCGAACTCGTGCTGCAGTGTCTGCGGATAGCTTCATAGGTTGAGACTTAACCTGTTGGCCACCTAATCATCAATATTAACAAAGCTTTGATGTCACCTTAATATCCAATATTAAGGGAATAGTGAGTAATGTTTGCAGTGCTGTTGCTGATAATTACATTATAAAGAATTTACAATGACACGGGAACATGTTTATGAAATTTGAAAGGACACACAACTGTGAGCGCATTATATTTTAAGCTATGAAAATAACATGATAATAAGGAACCTCAAAGGGAAAAAAAATTAAAAAGGAGGCAAGCATAATGGCCAGTTTTGAAACTGGGCCATGGGTGGGGAACGCACAGAGGGGTGTCTAGTCCCTCCGTGGTCACCAACTGAAAGCGAGGCGGACAGGGAACAACTGCACAGGCTCTGAGGCAAGAGCCACCAAAATGCCCTAAAAGGCAAAAAGGCCACAAACAACAAAGGACAGCGCCTGCGGAGAGGACAGGGCACTGTCGGTGACTTCTCACTTGTGCACACAATTGTAGGGACCTCAGGCTACAGGAACAACAACAAACACGGGATGTATTTTACATACAGGGAAAACAGAGAGTTTACTGCATCCTCTAGGGGCCGTAGGCCCAGTCTCTGAGGGAGCACTCAGCTTTTTTCCCTCCTCGGAGGGCGGCTGCTGGATGCTTCTTTTCCTCCCCGAAGGCCAGGATCAGAGTCTTCCCCTTTCTTTGGAGTCTGAAATTGTCTTCTTTCTTCTGCAGAAAGCCGGCGCCTTCATCGTGGTTGTCTTCTGGGGTCTTTCTTCTCTCTGAAGGTCTCCTCTCTGGGGCTGGTCTCTCCTCGTCTCTCCCCGGCTCTCTGCTTTCTCTTCTGCTTCTCTTCTCTCCTGGGCTCTCTGCTCTCTGAGGCTTCTCTGCTCTTCTTCTCTCCTGTTTTTCCTGCCCTGCCCTCTGTCTCTGCTCTCCTCTCCCCGACCCTGGCTTCTCCCCTCTTTCAGGGTGCCCCTCCCATAAGTATGATTGACATCACTGACCTGTAGGGACAAGCAGGCTGCAGGAAATCCACTTGTTACATTAAAGGTCAACTAGCCACAGCAGACTTGTTTGGAGCAGCAGGGTAAAGGACCCCTATTGCTCCTGCAGGCTCCCACTGCTGAAGGATCTGCCCAGTAACAGTTTCAGTCCAGAAGGCAAATTAATAGGGGTCTCCCTGATGGCACAAGGGTTAAGTTGCAGCACTATGATGCTATCCAGAGTCACTGCGGCTCAAGTTCAATTCCTGGCCAGGGAGCTTCCCACA
>PVIJ01024450.1:0-12261 GCA_004024925.1 Scalopus aquaticus
CACACACACGTGAGGTTGTTCCTGGCCTATCTGGTTCTATAAAAAAAGGTTTTCTTGCTCTTTCTTGCTCAACATGACACTATCAGAATTCAGGATCTGAAAAAAGGATTATTTTATCTTAACAACGCATTTTCATATTTGGCATGGTAATTCACATTCCCTTTCTCTTCTCCTTTATTTAATTTATTTTCTTGTAATTTTTTCTTGCCTGTTTCTGAGATTTATCCTTTCATATGGAAAAGGGATATATTTTTTGAAAATTTTAAGCAAAAAATTATAAAATATTGATTGGAATGAAATAAAGCTTTTAAATGGATTTTTAAAATAACACTATTATACTTTTAAATGCATATTTTTATATTACTAAGTATGTTTTTAAAAGCTATTTAAATCATATACCTGATAAAGTTAATTCCAAAATATGTGCTATTCTCGTAGACTTTATGAAAGAATCCTCTTTTCTCCTGTATTAGTTTTCTATTGCTGCTATAACAAACTGCCACAAACATAGCGACTTAAAACAACACAGATCTATTCTCTTATAGTTTTGGAGGTCGGAAATGTAAAATTTCATTGGTCTGAAGGAGAGTCAGACTCTCTATTCAGATTCTAGGGAAGACTACACACATGGAGTCCAAGGAGTCCATAAGCATCTCAAATTGCCTCAAATCCACTGCCTATAGTTATACCACTTTTCAGAGGCATATGATCAGTTAATTTTGATTGAAGTGGGAACTCACTGCGTGGTCAGGTTTTATCTGTTTTTGCCTTTCTCATGTGTGTTTATGAGTGTTTTCTTAAACAAGTGATTATTTTCTAATTGATAATTTAAGTCAATCTATCTCAATTGCCCCACCTTTCCATCACTCAGGATCATTACAGTATTAAAACATATGACAGTATCTCAGTGGCTATTGTAAGTTTCAGGGATTTCAGAAACATTAAATATCAACATGAACACAAGTAAGTTATTGAAGTGGAGGATGACTTCATAATTTAAAGATCTCTAATTAAATCCATAGGTTGTGTATGTTCTTTTCACTTGTTATCATCCCTAAAAATCACTACTAAGAATATCAGACATTATCCGAGATGGTTTTTCCTAAACACTATGACACTA
This sequence comes from Scalopus aquaticus, assembly GCA_004024925.1. Taxonomy (NCBI): domain Eukaryota; kingdom Metazoa; phylum Chordata; class Mammalia; order Eulipotyphla; family Talpidae; genus Scalopus; species Scalopus aquaticus. The sequence continues at coordinate 1,121 of PVIJ01024450.1, forward strand.
AAAAGTGTAACCTATACAAAAGGATAAAATAATTTTATTCTTTAAGGATCAAAATATCCCAGCATAAATACTTGGGTAGTTAGTAAATAATTTGTAATGAAGAGTCCACTGGATTTAGAATCAGAAACCCTAGGATCAAATCCTAACTCCACAGCTATGTGATCTAGGAAAAATTTCCTAACTTATAAACTTAAGATTCTTCGTCTGATTGCAATTATTACTGCCCAGTTCAAGGACTGTATATATTTAGTGAGATAACTTCCATGTATGTGTATGTGTGTATGTGTGTGTGTATATATATATATATATATAATTTTATAAAAATGCACCATAAAATATAAGATACCACATAATTCATAGATAAATATATGGAAAAACTCATATTTGAGTTTTTTTTTTCAATTCACAAAAGATAATGGACAAAATAAAGCATTATATTTATAAAATGTTTATCTCACATTCCAAACACCAGAGTTTGCTGCCTCTGCCCAACAGAGAACTAGCTGGTGAAAAATCTATATATGGGACTGTTCCTTAAAGTATTCCGAGGTAAACTGGGTCCACCTATAAAGATGAACCTCTAAAACTTTGTTTTCTCCAGATATAACCAGTTAAATCCCTTTTAAAAATTACTGGCATTTTGAAATCTATTGTAAATCTGATTTCAGTTACATTGACACAATTCTGGGTTATACTGCTAAAATATTTCAAGATAATTATAGAAACATAATACTCTGTTATTTGTCATAGGGGGAAAAAATCCATCAGACCACATCATTTTTCAGATGACTTGTAGATCAGGCAGTGACTGCAAGGAGGGAACATGAATTATATTCAACTTTCCTTGAATTATTTAGTATCTATCATAAATGGTTCTAATTGTTTCAGTGGCATATCAGTTAAAAATAAGTGGCTTTTCAGCTAAGATTCTGCTTGTGTTTTTGTTTGATATGCAGTAACTTCATATTACTGAATCAAGGAGGAGAAACCCAACTTTACTGATGACATATACACACAGATACATATGGAATCTACATACACACTGACAGAAGACATACATAAAATATATGTGTGTATATATATGTGTGTGTGTTTATATATATACAATACATTAATAATGTAAGTGGCAGAAACACTGGACTGAAAATCAGAAGAGCTATTGGAGAACAGTTGTGGAGGAGGGGCAGAGAGCTGCAATGGATAAGAGAAAGACTTCAGTTCCCCCTAGAGGTTGGTGTTTGCAGTGATTCTCCCCTCTTTTTCCCTTTTTCTTCTCATCCTTATCCCTAGTCAGTTAGAGGAAGTCTATGCTTCTAGAGAGGATACTATAACATCATGGGGAGGAGAAAACCTTTCCTTATATTGTTCTAATCCTTTGAATTTTTTTTCTAAATTGTCATCTGAAAAAAAATGGCATAGACAATAGGATCCCTGAAGACTCATCAATAGATCCTAGAATGCCATATACTATTTAAGCAATCACTGATTTCTCACTTTCCCATTTCTAATCATTCCTCTCATATGTCCAGTTAGTATTACCAGTTGGGAGCATAAAATAATTACATATAATGCCAGTGACAACAAAAAGACCCAAGTTTTCTGTAATCTTAAAAGTCAATCTTTAAACTTCTCATTATCCATTTTATCAATTGGTACCACAGAGTAAGAAAATTATAACAAAGTTGTACTCTAATGTAAATCCTGAAACATTTGAAAAGTATTTTTCTGCTTGTATTATACTCCCCTCTCTGTTACCCATGCAGAAGCTTATTTCTGCTTAAACTTCAACACAACTTCCTAGTTTATACTGTGATATACTTCCTAGTATATCATAGAAACTAATGTTCCTCCTTTAACACCTTAAGATTAATTGCTGCTTTCTAAAGTTCTCAATTTTTGTTCTTTACAAAGTTTCATGGAAGCTATAGAAAATCACAGAATACCTAGATACCACCAGTATTTTTAAATCATGCAATCAGAGTCCTCAAATAAAATATGATCAGTGAAGCAGCTTATAATTTGCAGTTCAAACTCTATCATAAAGTAGGAATATTAAAAGTGGAAATGATGACATTGTCAGGTCTGAATTCATTGCTGCCTAACACAGAGAATAGGGTTGTCAGGGAAACAGGGTAGGCAAGGGACACATAAGAAGGAACAATAGAAAGTTTTTGTGTTTTCAGTTTTAGTTTGTCTCAAGGATCTATTAATTCAACTAATTTTCTAAAATCCAACTACTGTGAACTGACAGAAATTTACAATAAATAGTACATTGAGAAGTACTCCAGCTATCTATTGCTGGGTAATAAACCACATTAAAATTACGACTTAAAGCAACAACATACTATTTTTTCTCAAGGTTCTGTGGATTGACTGAGCTTAACTGGTCTTATGAGACTGCAGTGAGGTGGTGTCTGGGGCTGGAGATATCGAAATGCTTGACTGGGGTGAAGAGATGGCTTAATCACAAGGCAGGTGGCCAAACACAGAATACTGATGGGATGCTCAACTGGGGTAGTTAACTGGGGGACCCACATATAGTTCGTGCATGTGACTTGGACTTTTCAGATTCCAAGAATAGTCCCCAAACCAAGTACTGTAAGTCCAGGAAGAAGCTGAAAAAACTTAGGACTCCCAAAAAGTTCCACTATCACTTTCACTAAGTAGAATCAGTCAAACAAATCACTAAGTGGTTTCAGGTTTAAGAGAAGATGAATTACATTTCAACTCCTGACATGAGTAGCAGCATGGAAGAGACTGATGGCAGTCATCTTTGCAGACTAGCGACAACACGAGGTTAATTTTTCTATGACTTTTACTATGACTTTCACATATTGGGAAAACAATTTCTATAACTGAAGCAAACCAACTGAATAACAAATTCATATTCAAGCAGAATCATACAATGATGGCAGCTCCTAATCCCCAGATCATTTCTAAATTTCCTTTATTCCCACTAACATCAATATATATGTAATAATACTTGATCTCTCTTTACATTGTGCCAAATACATTTACTGATCCTCACATACCATTTTAGCTCTTTGTGTTTGTAGTGTCCTAATTGTATATTGAGTTCCCTATGCCCAAAGATACAGCCTATATTCCCTACACCAAATTTATAGCAGGCAAAGCTCCAAGCAATTTCATGGTTTTGCATTCCTCAAACACAAACTCAAAATGGCTTCTTTTTATTTCTCAAACACAGCAGGATTCAATAGTTCCTTTATCCCCCAAGCCACTGCTATTGAAAGTTGAATAAATGAAGGAATAAATGAGATTTCAGTGTACCCGTCTTCTTATACAGGCTTCTCCTCAAAACTTTGTCTTCCCTCCACATTTAATTTCCCTGTACCTTGAATAAACTTTGCTAGTGAGTGAAAAATATCCCTTCAGCGCCTTTTATTTCTGATTCCATCTGAATTGAAATAACTTCCCAGTTGCTAAGCCCAGACTAATGATAAGATGAAAATCACTTGAAGCTTTTCATGAACACCATCCACCCACTGATATCTGCTCACCTTAAGATAATATATTGCTAAATTGAGTCTGCTGAGGCCCTAGAAAATAATTTCTATTCCTACATATACCAGGTTACCTGAAAACTGCAAAGAGAGCTTGTCAGAATGTTGCCCCTACACATAAAAGACTTAACCATGATCCATCAGTATTTTATAATAAGTCTCCAAAACAGATTTTGATGACTAGAGTTCCAAACAACCTGAGATTTTCAGAAGTTATTGAAAGAGAACTCTGTGCCTGATATGTCAATTCTTAAAATATAAAAACATGAATAAATATTTTCTGGTTCAAGAAGTAAAAGGTTATTTTTACTGCCACCAGACTCATAATAAGTGTATATCTTGACTGATACTCTTACTCAGTATTCAATGTGAGCGATCTCTTAAAGATCTTGTGATCCCAAGACAGTTGAGACTATGTTGACATCTTGTTAATGTACAACTGTACATTTCATTGTACAAATTGAACTATAAACACATAATCTCATAAAACACATAATAAAATTTTACAGACAGGTATTTTCCCCCTATATAAAGATATACATAGTCCAAGGCTTTAATAAATGCTTCAAATCAAGAATGCAGTATTAAAAGATCTGACACAAGAAGAAATTCTTGAATTTTCCCCTCTGCTAGCTTATCCTCCTCAGGATAAGGATGTGAAATCAGATCTTCAAAACTACATATCTCCCACAAATATAAACAATTTAGCATCTACATTAACATTTATATTAACGGGTCATTGTATACCACTGTCTTCATCTAGCACACATGCATTCCAGGAACTTATTGCCCAGCCAAATAACCTGATTGTTTATTTTCTCCAAACCTTTTAATTTCCCCTCAACCGTTCAGTAGGAAGTGCCAACAGGTAATTTAGGTGTTTAGACTTTTTGAGTAAAAATCTTCACCTTGTTATCTCCAGCAGTCCTAAACTACTGTATCATCATTTCCCCTGCAAATCTAATAAAGCCTCTCACTAGAAGGGCCAGATTAAACCAAATTGCTTATTCTCACCAACTTTGATCTTGTCTTCTCTCAGAATTACACAGTCCTATGGAAGGTATATCCCTCTCACCAGTGAGCAACTCCTTCAGTTTGTTGATTATCAACAGGTTGTGTTAGTGATATTTAGGGAGTTAACATGCACCAGAATGTAAGGTTCAGACCCCTGAAACTCAAACTAGAGGTGAGCAAAGTAAGGGTGGGTATGCTATAGAGACACAACCATGAAGGAAAAGCACAACTTTTCCCACCCCACTTATATGCAGTCACCTTGGATTACAAGTCCCAGTATGCCATGAACCAGACTTCCTGATTAGGGAGCTACTGGGAACTAGGAGCAGGGGTGAGCAGCCAGGTGGACCTACATAACAAAGAAGGCATTTGTGCCCATCTAACTTGCTTGCTGGGCTTTCACCTGCACCGGTATGGGTGGAAGGAGACACTTGGAAGGGACATGGAGGAGACATGTATAGGAAACATGTAGGAGAGACATGTAGAGATACTTGGAAGAGACTCATGGGTGAGAGGCATGTGGGGAGATCCCAGCTGAAGACAAAGCAACTGTTATCTTGACTCCATTTGGATTATGTGACACCTTTTATCCTGGAGTCTCTCCTTCTGTCCTGTGTCTCTAAGACCTGCCTAACTCCTTTCTTGTCTTACCTTGACAAAAGGTACTTTAGATTTTTGACAAGCATTTGGGCCTCAGTGGCTCTATTTCAGGCTAGACCTATTTGGGCATTTGCCCATGAGGGGATGGGTGATTTTTGGAGTTTTACTGGGAACTGTTATTTGAAATCCTCTCTCTCTCTCTCTCTCTCTCTCTCTCTCTCTCTCCCCACCCCGCCCCCATGCTAATTCTATTACAGATCTTTCACACTAAGAGTATGCTTTCTTTGCCTTTGTGTGTGTGTGCCTGTGTGTATGTGTATGGCAGAATCCTTTTTAGTGCATGTATACCTGATTTGCATTTAGTGCATAAAATTGAAAACTGAATAAAGGTAATAATAGGTATATTATATAGATTATATAGATATATGCATAGTGACACCCAAATATTTGGGGTCCCTGACAACTCCCCAGTCACAAGCTGACAGATATGGGAATATGGCATCAGAAGGTCAAAAATGGTGTTACTATTTTCTGCTTTCCCCTTTACCCAAGTCCCATAAAGGATGTGTTCAAATGAATCTTATACTTCCTGAAATATTAAGATTTGGGTCACTATTTAGAATCTTCTAAGTCCTCTACTTTACGAACAGGCAGTATCTGGGAAAGCCATCTTCCCTGGTCTTTCCATGTCATGGCCAATACACACATACAGAGAGAGAGAGAGAGAGACAGACAGACAGACAGAGACAGAGACTGAGACACAGAGAAAGAGACAGAGAGCCTGTGTCTCTTCCATGCACACAAGAGGCATACATGTTATTAAAATTTCTTTTTTGCGCTTATCTTTCAGCAATCTGTCCTATGCTTGTCCAATTATTTTCCAGCTTGGAAGAAACAAGAAAGATACATGATTATATCCTTGACACCCCAACACTTTTCAGCCTCAATATTCTTACTCCTCATTTTCATTTAATATAAATCTTTTCTATAAGCCTATTAGACCTTCATACCTCTCAACTAAACAACAGCCTGCAAATTGCTGAAACTTCCTCTTTTGGAATACAATGTGGAGGACAGTCTACTGTCACTCTAATCAGGACAAAAGGGGAAGTCTTCTTCCCTCAGAATAATTTATCAAGAATTTACCCCAAATTTTTACCAATACACTCAAGTGTAATTCATTAAAGTTGCCAAATTTCTGTTGTTGAGTTTTGACTAAAACTAAATCTCACACACACACACACACACACACCCCATAAATATTCATATTTATGGTACTGAAAACTGAAATAATATTCTAGTAGAGAAAGAAATTTTTAATCAAGGTAAAGTAGCGGGAGGCTATGGACAAATATTCAGTGACCTGGAAAATTAAAATGTGTATTATTTCAACCAACAACCTGGTGTGTGTGTGTGTATGTGTGTGTCTGTGTGTGCACCGGTGTGTGTGTGTGCACCGGTGTGTGTGTGTGTATGATTTCATCCCCAATTAAAACCTCAGGCTTTTTTTTTTTTTTTTTAGGTAAAATGAAGAGGTTTAAGTTAAGGCTTAGCTATGTTTTGCCTACGTACACCCTGGGTTTATGATTTTTCTAGAAGGGGTGTGTGTGTGTGTGTGTGTGTGTGTGTGTGTGTGTGTGTGTGTGTGTAGAGAGAGAGAGAGAGAGAGATTTTAAATATTGAAAATGCAGTATCTTTGCACCAGTTTCTGAAGCAATTTGTTCTGCCACAAGAGAAAATGGCTGGATATGATTTGCATTTAGGTCTTAAAATTGAACACTGAATAAAGATACTAATAGATATATTAGATAGATATATGCATAGTGACACCCACATTAACATTTCAAAGGTGTGGCTTTTTTTTTAATTTGTCCTTAAACCTCTGCATTATTTAAATGAGAAAGATAACTAGCATTTAGAGTAATTTGGGAAGGAGGTAAAAGCCATTTGGTGGAGAGGATAGATCTCAGGACACATGGAAGAGATGGTATGTAATGTTATCGCTTTCACTGACTACTTATGTCAGTCTGAACTGATTTCACCCCCAATTAAAGCCTCAGGCTTTTTTTAGTGTAAAATGAAGAGGTTTAAATAAGTTAAGGCTTAGTTGTGTTCTGCCTATGGACACGCTGGGTTTATGATTGTTCTAGAAGGTGTAGTTGAGGTCAAAATTCACATTAGTTTTATACAAATATATAATCACAGTGTTTGAGATGCATTGATTTAGGAGCAGCTTAACCATAATTTCGTTGGTTTTCTGTTATTGTTGCTGCTGCTATTGCTGCTATCGTTCTGGGAAAGCAAATTTTCTTTGCTGATCATCACTGTTCTGAGGTGTGTGCATCAAATAATAGGCATTTTCAAGCCTCTTTTGACAGGTGCAATTACATGCACCTAGACACCCACACAAATAAACCTGATGTAGTCAGACATCTGTTTTCCTACACATGCTGCTCTCATCCCACTAGTGCCTCATGATATTCTTTTCTCTAGTGGAGAGTGAGAAATTGTGAGTTCTCAGGAAATAAACCTGAATTAACCCTCAAACAGCCCTGCCAATGACTAAGGTCATAGGCAGACACAGAGACACTGGATTACCAAAGAGGTAGAGATACAGAGAACACTGTCAGGCTGAACAGACAGCAGGAAGGAATTCCATTCCACTGGCTCCAGAACTTACCCCCAAATCTGAACCACCTACCAGTACATGTGGAAGTGTCATTTTATCTAATATGAGAAAGCTTAAGTTATTTTTATTGTTATTTATATCTTTTACATTTTGTTTTCCGCTTGGGTAACTCACCACCAATTCACCCATGACCCATCACCATGGTCCCTAGTGTCCTTTTCTACCACATTTTGAGCCTTTGTCCTCTCCCTCCCTCTCTAGGTGTCTCTCTCATATTTGGTTCCCCTATGTCCCTGTTACAAGTGAAACCATTCAATATTTTTCTCTTTCCTTCTGGGTTACTTCGCTGAGCATGATTCCTTCTAATTCCATCCATGTCGCAGCGAACTGCATGTGTTTATCATTTTTGAATGCTGAATAGTATTCCATTGTGTGCATGTCCCACATCTTCTTGATCCAGTTATCTATTTTGGGGCATCTAGGTTGTTTCCATACCTTAGCTATTATAAACAGTGCTGCAATGAAGATATGTGTGCATGCATCCTTTTGGATTATTGTCTTTGTGTCCTTTGGGTAGATTCCCAGGAGTGGTATTGCTGGGTCGTATGGAAGCTCCATTTTTAGCAGTTTAAGGAATCGTCATACAGCTTTCCATAGTGGTTGGACTAGTGTGCAATCCCAGCAGCAGTGTAGATGTGTTCGAACAGACACCCTACCAATTGGGAGAAGATCTCTGCACACAAAATAACCGATAAATGTCTGAATAAAAATCTAAAAGGAGCTCACACAACTCAACAAAAACAAAATCAACAATCCAGTTGAAAAATGGGCAGAAGAACTAAAAAGACATTTCTCCAAAGAAGAGAAGCAAATGGCCAACAGGTACATGAGAAAATGTTCATCATCACTCATAATCAGGGAAATTCAGGTCAAAACCTCACTGAGATACCATCTCACACCAGTGAGAATGGTGCACGTTAAAAATACAGGTAACAACAAATGCTGGCGAGGATGTGGAGAAAAAGGAAAGCTTAAGTTTTAAAGAACGGCAAGGTAGTCTCTATAGACAGCTTCCTCCAACACTTAAGAGAAAGAAAAGAAATAAAGTATCAGAAAGGGTGACCATAATGAGTAGAGGGCCTAACACACCTTTAAAAAACAAAGCCTGTGCATCTACATTAATTCTTTGCTCTTTACATTAAATTTATCCCCCTTAGAACTTTCTAGTTGCCCTTGTTCTGGGCTCTGGAAGTTCTCTTGGAAGAGATGGGGAATAGGAGACAGTGCAGAAGATATTACACAGTCTGAGACAATGAGGATCACAAGAAGCTTGCTAACACAAGGGTTGGGTATGCACTGACTAGATTAATGTATTCCATTTTGACATTATTTCTACTGTTTTGAAATCAATTGAATAAATATATTATTTTTTTAGTGATCCAATTTATAAACTGTTGATATGTGTCTATCATTTAGGAAAAGAGGAAATTTCTCCCATCACTCTTCATTCTTCTCTGACTGAGCAATCAAATCTACATCAGAGTAGTATAAGAAAAAAGATTAAATATATATGTAGATATGTATGTATTATGAGGAATCTACACAGATATAGATTCTAATGTTATTGAGGATAAGTGGGGACATATATCCTGAGCTAAGGAAGAGGATAGTGGTCTGGGATTTCAAGGACAGAGGCAGGGACTGACCTATGGAAAAGGTAAAGACCAGATGCTCTATAATACTGGTCAACGTTGAGATTGTTACTTACTTAAAAAGGCCCTAATCTGTAGTATCTTGGTGCGCTGAACATGAATAAACCCTGAAAAATTTTAATTAGCTCTCGTTTTGAAGATATATCATATAATTCATTTTTTATGTTTCACCGTGTAAATTTGTCCAGTAGGACTGCAACAACATCCTAAATCAGCCTAGAATGATGGAATATTGCATCACATTGCATAATACCATCATGCACACATCATCCAGAGTTGACTGCATCATTTTCTGATGCAATGCAATACTACTGCCAGGTGGCTGCTGAAGTAAGCTGATGTCAACAGTGCACTATAGAAAGCCCTGTCGGAAAGCTTGAGCATTGAAAATATTTCAGACTTTGTGCAAGACAGTTTAAGCTACTATTCCATAGAACTGTTATTATTTTATCCATTTAGGCACAATGCAGAACAGTAATGCCTCAAAAGTGTGTTAATAGTGTGGACAATTTCTGCTCTATCTATGGGGAAGTGACATTTGCCAACCAGAAGAAAAGTATCACTTCTCAAGTGAAGAAAGCTTATCATCTTGACTTGGGATGTAAGGTTGGTGACCAAGACAAGCCTTGGGCCCCGCATGTACAACACAGCTTTCACAGTGGTTCAGTAGCAAAAGACCATCCATGCCATTTGCAGTACCCATGGTGTGGAGAGAGCCAAGCAACCACATAAAAGACTGTTACTTCTGCTTGGTTCTTCCTCTTTCCGGCAGAATAACGAAGCAAAAGAAGTTGAGAATAGTCTACCTAAACATTGTCTGCACTGAGACCAGTTCCACATGGTGAGGGACTTCCTATTCCAGAACCTCCAGCAGAATATTCCCTTGATTCAGCTGATGAGGACAAGGGTAAGCCAATCTGTTCTTCTCCTGTTCCATCAGCGTGCAGTGATCTACATTTTCATTGTGGTGCATCATCAAGCCCACACAGACCAATACAGGAGGAAGTCAATGACCTGGTTTGTGATTTGGAGTTATCCAAGAACAAGGCAGAATTGTTAGGGTCAACACTCCAACAATGGAATCTTCTAGAAGAAGATGTCACAATTACTTTCTATAGAAAGCACCACCAGCAGTTGGAGCCTTTCTTCAGAAAGGAAATTACTCAGGTATTCTGTTCCGATATTGAGGGCCTCATGAATGCCTTAGAAATCATTCATGAGGGCCTCCCTGGTGGCGCAGCGGTTAAGCGCTGCACTGTGGAGCTGTTGGCAGCTGCGATGCAAGTTCGACGCCCGGCTGGGGAGAATCCCACATGGCGCGGCAGACCTCTCCTGCCTCACCCGCTGCTCCCCTCAGCAGTGTATCTCTGATCTGCCTGTTCTGCTCCCCGCTCTGTCTCTGGTGAACCCTCTCGCCACCCCACACCTCTGGTCTGTACCCCAGCTTGTATGTATAAATAAATAAATCTTTAAAAAAAAAAAAGAAATCATTCATGACCCACAAGAATGGAGACTATTTCTAGACTCTTCAAAACTGAGTCTTAAGGCTGTGCTTTTACACAATGGAAACTGTCTTCCATCTATTCTATTCCTGAACAGCTGTCCAAGAGACAAGTGAAGAAATCTAAGAAGTAGTCTATGACTTGATTTTTTACAGGTATT
>PVIJ01024451.1:0-12260 GCA_004024925.1 Scalopus aquaticus
ATACGGGTGCATGTATCCTTTTGGATTAGTGTTTTTGTATCCTTTGGGTAAATTCCCAAAAGTGGGATTGCTGGGTCGTATGGAAGCTCCATGTTTAGCAGTCTGAGGAATCGCCATACAGCCTTCCATAGTGGTTGGACCAGTTCACATTCCCACCAGCAGTGTAGAAGGGTTCCTTTTTCTCCACATCCTTTCCAGCTTGACAATTAAAATGTTGCCAGATATTGCAAGTGTCTCCATGCTTCCAGCAGTATAGATGGCAAGTCCTAAGCTCTTCTGATTTTGGGTTCTTCTTCTGATTCTGGGTCCTCTTTTAAGAAGTGTTTTGGTTTTTTTCTTTATGTATCTGCAGTATCTAATTTTCGTTCCCAGTGTTCTGAAATTTAACGATATATCTTGGTGTGGATTTGTTTTTGTCCAATGTTCTGGGTGCATCATAGGCTCTTTCAGTCTGGAAACTTATGTCATTTTTAAAGGTATTTTCTTGAATTATTTCTGGATCTCTCTCTTGGAATGTCAATGATTTATATAACAAAGTTCCCAATCTAGTCCTGAATCGTTCTTACATTTCCTCCTGTGTATTCTATCTCTGTGTCCTTAGTTTTTCTTTCTGGGAAGTTCACATCAATTTAAATTCCAACCCTTCTATTGAGTTTGTTATTTTTGCTATCATGTTTTTAATCTCTAAGTGCTCTTAAAATTCTGTTTGTTCTTTATAGCATTCTATTTTTGTCTTAGTTGTAATGTCTTGTCTTACCAAGGCTATTAAGATAGTTTTTGGTAAATTTTCTTCTTTTTGCATAATTTTTGTTTATTTTCCTGGTTGTCACACACCATTTGCTTGTCTTAACAGTTCTCTTTCATGTTAGAGGGTATCTTCAGGATATCCAGAAATATTTGATATCTGTTCGTGATCAAAGTAAAAGCTACTTGGAAGCTATTAATGTGTGCATTAATTAATTAACTAATTAATGTGTGCTCATCAATTTTCAGTTTCAATATAGGTTCCAGATAATGGGTTATCTAGCAACTAGCTAGATAATTAGCTTTACTAATAGATCTAGATAAACCATTTAATGGAATCTATCCAAAGGCAGTCCACTGAGTTCTTTTTCTCTGGGATTGGCAGCTATCACAGAGAGCATCTTTTTAATCTTCTCCCTGGAGGGAAGAAGACTGGCTGCCAGCCTTCTGAGAACTGAGTAGGGAAGAGGGCTTTCCATAATCTGTATTCTGTAAAAATCATAATCTGTTTTTTGGTCAAATTCCATGTTTTAACTGGTATTTGATGGTCAAACATCTTCTGTTTTGTCTTCTTCAGAGACAAAACCTTCCCTTTCCCCTTCACCTCCTCTCCAGGGTCCCTGAGACTTTGGAGACTCCTTGATTAAGAATTGGTTATCTTTCCCCTTAACTGGCTTTGGGTTTGGCTTCCTTGTGTCTGCTAAGTCAATTTCCATTTGTCCGCTGCTCTCCAACTTCCAGAATTCATATGTGGGCACTCCACTTGCTACCAGAGGCAGTGTTTTATCTGTTTCAACTAATGTCAGATTTAATTCTGGCCAAGTTTCTGCAAATGCAGAGGAATAGTTTTTCCTTGCAGCAGAGCTCCAATTGATGAGCCAGTCTATTGACACCAGTTTTCAATAGACTCAACAAGCTTTTTGCTTGGTTCTTTCACACAAATGGGAGGTGTGGTGGAGGGTGTGGTCTACAGTTTAAATGCAGTAGAGGTCTCTCTGGAGGAGGCCATGATGAACTAGGACACCTGGGGCACAGGACCACTGCATAGACCTTGTCATAGAATGACCCGGATGTCTTCCACTCTATCCCAGGCTTCTACTTGGGCAGCCCCCGCTGAACTGAGAAGCTGAGTTTGAGGACTGTGCTCCTGAGTTTGAGGGTGTAACCTGAAGGCTGTACCTGTGGGATTTCAGGAGAGCATGGCCCATCCCTCTTTATGGACCAGCACCTCCTAGGTTCTCTGATGCCCAGTGAAGCGGTTGATCCTGGGAACCGGGCAGAGAGGTTGTTATTACTAAAGCAGTGTTTCTCAGTTTTTCCTTACTGCCTTTTAAGATGTTCTCCCCCTAATTGCTCCTCCCTTATAGTCTTATACCAAACATATACTGTATAACTATTTATGTTCTGTATTTATGTCTGTGCTTTATGTATAAAGAGAATAAGATTTTGCACGACTTCCCCTTGGGGTTGCTCTTGTTCCCAAGGAAAATCATAGGCTAAAGGAGACAGGCCAGCTAGCCCAGATCCTACCATGACCGACAGCCTGTGCTTCTGAGGAGAGGCAGCCGGGGCCTTCTCATCTGTGGGGGTGCCAAGGCTTCTGAGTGCCTTCAGACAGACTCCTTGTCCTGTCATCCTCAGCTTTGTGCAGTCACTTTTCATGCTGGGGACTGTGGCACTGTACTTCAGCCACCGCAAGGAGTACGTGGCCTCCATGGTGTTCTCGCTGGCCATGGGCTGGACCAACATGCTCTACTACACCCGCGGCTTCCAGCAGATGGGTATCTATGCTGTCATGATTGAGAAGGTGGGTGCCGGTGCCTGAGTGGGCTCCCCGCCAAGTCATTTTACTTTGTGTCTGCACGGACATCGTCCTCCAACTCCATCTGCCTCTGTATTGTCTCAGGAGGTGCTAGTTTAGCTCAGGATCCACTTGCCCAGCTGATTCCCCAAGGATCAGACAATCTGGTCTTGACACTTGATCCCCTGTCTACCAACCCCTCTCCACCCCACCCCCTGCCCTGAACGAAGACCATGGTGGGGAACCGTGGATGACTCCTTCATGACACCTGAGCTCAAAACTACTAAACCAACCTATCCTGCATGTTCTCTAGTTCTACTTGGGCTCAAGATGAACCCCCAAGCCAGCACAGTCCTGGCCCTTCCGTGCGCCCTGGCCAGGGCTGGTTCTGACAAGCCTGCTCTCTCTGCAGATGATCCTGAGGGACCTGTGTCGCTTCATGTTTGTCTACCTCGTTTTCCTGTTCGGGTTTTCCACAGGTAACAGGCTTGGTCAGGCTCATAGGAGGGCAGGGCTCCTACTTACCTCAGTTTCTAGAAGACTCTCTCAGAGCCTGGCTGGAGGGGGCCTGCTGGGGTATGTGTCTGAGGTGACCGAGAGGATGGACAAAGAATATATCGAAATGAGCAGAAGAACTTGAGAGTCATAAAATGTTTTAAGTAATTTTTAAGGGAAAAAATGCTGCTTGCCTGTAGGATGACTGAATTTTGGCTCAATTTTTTTTTCAACTTTTAACTTTGACATTGTTTCAGGTTTTCAGAAAAATTGTAAGAATAGTACAAATAACTTGGGTATGCTCAATCCAGATTCCCCCGATTTTATTTTAATTTTTTGTTTTTCAAATCACTCTATACACATACACCAGAGTAAGTTATAGATGTGAGTATCTCTTTACCCACTAGATTGGATAAAGTTGATGTTTCCTAAAAACACAGACTTTGTCCTATACACTTGTAAACAGTGTATTTCCTAAAAACAAAGAATTCTCTATATAAACACCGTAGAATGATCAAATTGGGAAATGAACATTAATGCAATACTTTGAGCTCAGCTGCCACCTCATTCAAATTTTGCCCGATTGTCCTAATAATGTCTTTCACAGACACAAAAATCCCAGACCATTTATACCATTCAATTGTCATGCTTGTTAGTCCCTTGATCTTTCCTTGTCTTTTGAGATCTTAGCATTTTGTGAAGGCCAGTTTTGTCCAGTGCCTCTCAGTTTGGGTCTTTCTGACATTTCCTCAATGTCAGATCAGGCATGCATCCTTGGCCAGGCTGTCAAGGGAGTGATGTGTCTGCCTTGCTATAGGAAGGAGTCCCATGACCTCTTTGTCTAGTTTCTGCTAACGTCAACTTTGATTGCTTGGTTTTGGTGGGTTTGCCAGATTTTTCCATGGCCACTTTATGACTTGTCCTTTGTAACCAATAAGTAATTTGTGAGACAATGCTTTGAGACCATGTCAGTATTCTGTTTCTCACCACATTTTCACCCCACAGTCGTAGCATCCACTGGTGATTTTCACCTGATCCTATGTTGCCAAATAATGATTTTCTAACTCCATCATCCCTTCTACATTTACTCACTGTCATTCTGTTATAAGGAAGGGCATTCTGCTCGCCAACTTTTATTTGTTTGTTTGTTTATTTATTTACATCAGTATGGCCTCATAGATTATTTTTTACTTTTTCATGGCTTCTTACTTTATTAAATGGGTTCTAATTCCTCATTATTACCATCTATTTTGATGTTCATATTGTTTGAGAAATGGTCATTGGGAGCCCTGACCAACCAGCTCTTATGTCCTTTTCTCTCTCACAGACACACACACACACACACACACACATCATTTTTTGAGCACCTGGCTCTGTTTGGATCCTTGTCTGACTCTTGCAGTTACATGGTTCACATGGAGTACCTGCCCCTGCCCTCACCCTGAGGCCTGGTATAGAATCTCTGGCTGAGCTTGAGAGGCTTTGACTGATAGGGGTCAATGTGGGCCCTGGCACTCTTTCTGAAGACCCTGCATATCTGTTACCATGGGAAGGGATTAGGCCAAGGTGGTTATGCAGTATACTGGATTTGTATCCCTCATGGGACACAATTGTTACAGGGGGTCTCAGGTTATGGACAGTATTCCCCAAAGAAGAGTGTAGAATTCAGGGAGATGCTATGCTAATTTGAGTGGCTCAGGCCCTATGGTCCTGATATGGACTGGTCTAGGCCATTTTAAGGGGCACAGGTAAACAGGACATGACTGAGAACATGGGTATGAATACAGGACTGACATGTAAGGTTAACTAGCTCATGCACTGCACAAAGGTGGCTGTATTCACACTACATATAGATGCATGGATTTAAATTTTTTTCTTTGCAGATGATGATAAAGTACATTATAACAATTTTTAAAATAATTTTGAAGAAGGGGGTATCTTTGTAAAATAAATTAACACAGAAACACTGCCTGGCTGAATAGCATTCCTGCTGCAGACCCATGCTGGGAGAGGGGGTATGTATGTTAGGGGACTTGGTTCTTGGTTTCTGTCCGGCTACAGCCTCCCCTTCCCATGTTCTGTAGCGGTGGTGACACTGATTGAGGATGGGAAGAACAATTCCGTGCAGGCTGAGGGCATATCACATAGGTGGCGAGGGCCTAACTGCCGCCAACCTGACAGCTCCTACAACAGCCTGTACTCCACGTGTCTGGAGCTGTTCAAGTTCACCATTGGCATGGGTGACCTGGAGTTCACAGAGAACTATGACTTCAAGGCTGTCTTCATCATCCTGCTACTAGCCTACGTGATTCTCACCTACATCCTCCTGCTCAACATGCTCATTGCCCTCATGGGTGAGACTGTCAACAAGATTGCCCAGGAGAGCAAGAACATCTGGAAGCTGCAGGTGGGTCAGGGTGCAGCAGCAGGGTGCCGGCTGTTCTGTTAACTCGGGTACCTGAGTCCCTATAAGGCTTGAGGAGGGGGTAGAAACCCAGCCCAGCCCAGGGGATCAAGCAGCAACATCTCCCTTCATCAACTCCCTTCTGGCATCAGTGGGTGATCACAGATGCTGTGTGTTTGCTGGACAGTCCCTGAGTGAAGCAGAGGAGGGGCCCCTATCCACAGCCTGCTCACCTCAGAGACTAGACTCAGGGGAACAATATATGGGGGAGGGCCCTGATGATTGCATTTTGAGTCACCCGGTTTATATCTGCCTCCCTAATTGGTAAAATGTTAATCTTGGTAAGTGGCACTGGCCATGCCGGGCACTGCTGTTGTAAGTGTCTTACTTTAGTCCTCGCCACAGTGCCACTAAGTGGGTGTGATTATTCCAGTGTTTGAGTGAATGGAGGCACTGAGGCATAGAGAAGTTAGGACCTGGATCTGAGGCAATGAGTCAGACACCCACTCAGGATTCCACCCAGGCTGCCTTACTCCTGAGGCCCTGCTTAACGCTACGCGCCTTGGTGAGATCCTCAGAGAAGTGTCTGGGGCTGGGAGACTCACATCACTCACGGGCTGCCCTGCCTAGATCCGCAGGAACCAGCCATGCTGGGGATGGGTGGGCTGAGCTCCTTCCAAGGGTGAGCACCCAGCATGCTGCAGAAACAAGGCTGGTGGAGTGGGCACTGAAGGTCTCACGGAAACACTTGGGCTGGGAGTGGCCAAGGAGAACTTAATCTTGGCAGCCAGCCCCAGCAGCCAGGGCCACTGCTGGACGAGCCCTCTGTCTGTCTGCCCTGTGTCTTCCTGCAGAGAGCCATTACCATCCTGGACACAGAGAAGAGCTTCCTGAAATGTATGAGGAAGGCCTTTCGCTCGGGTAAGCTGTTGCAAGTGGGGTACACCCCCGATGGCAAGGACGACTACAGGTGGTGCTTCAGGTAATGCCCACACAGCAGTCAAGGCTTGGGGAGCTCAGGGGCTCAGCTATGGGTGTAGAGGACCCATCTGGAGCCAGCTGTGGGTACAGGGCTTGACTCGGGGCTCACCTATGCATATGAGGACTTACCCAAAACTAACCAGGAGTACAGAGGCTGCCCCCAGGACTCAGCTATGGGCACAGGAGACCCACTGGGGAAACTGGGGACTCTTTAGAAAATGAACTCTCCAGAAGGGGTTATCCAGTTATCAGGTCGGAACTAGGAATCCAGTATTTAAAGTTTCTGGGACCCATGGTGTGATCGGAGAATACATTTTTGAGGGTGGTGTCCAAAAAGCAGCCCTTCCTCTACTAGCTGCTTCTCCATCCTGGTCTGTGGGCTCCTTGGGATTGGCCTCTGGGGCCTTTGACCTGAGAAGCTGGACATGGCTCTTAGGCTGTGGCTCCACGCCCCCGGCCCCCACCCCCCGGCCCCGGCCTGTGTTCTCGCCCTGTAGGGTGGATGAGGTGAACTGGACCACCTGGAACACCAATGTGGGCATCATCAATGAAGACCCTGGCAACTGTGAGGGGATCAAGCGCACCCTGAGCTTCTCCCTGCGGTCAGGCCGAGGTGAGGTGTGAGGGGAGAGACCTGATGTTGGGTAGTTGAAGTCCCAGGATTCCCTGTTCCTTGCAGGCCTTCCTTGCCCCGCACACAACAGGGGCGCTGGAGCAGCCCCAAATGTCTACCACCTGCACGCACACAGTTTCGGGCACCCGTGTGTGCTCTTATGCCGGCCTGCCAGCCGACAGCCTCACGTGCCCATGCTGGGGTGCCCTGCCAGCACCCCTGGCCTAGGCACCTGTCCTAGTGTCCCAGAGCAAGTGGCTCAGCCCACAGGCAGCCGCCTGGGGCAGCGGCCTTGGGTTGCCCTGTCCCTGCCCCGCTCCTCACACCCTGGGTGTACTCAGCTCCCTGAGGATGATGGGCACAAACAGGACTTGCTGCTCTCACCCTGCGTGGGCATGTCTGGTCGGGGGAGGAGGGAAGAGTGGGAGGAGGAGAGGGGACATCTGGAGCAGAAACAGTCTGAGGAAAATCATTAGTGGAAAGAAGTCCTTGAATAGTTAATGGTAAACATGAAATTAAAGATCTAATTGAGAACAATTACCGAAAAAGGAATCCAGTTTATGTTGAGCACATTTTGAATTATAATCACAACCCTGCACTAATTCTTTGTTTTCCATTTCTATTTTACTTTATTATTATTTATTTGTTTGTTTGTTTTTGTTACATTTTAAAAGGATAGGCTTATTAGGAAAAAGAAAGAAAAAGAGAGGCACCTGCATTGTCACAAGCAGGCAGAAGAGCTGCCTGTTTTCAGGTTTTAAAAAAATGGTGGTAAAATATACATATAAACATTTGCCATTTTAACCATTTAAAAATGCACAATTATTATTTTTTTTAAAGATTTATTTATTTATACATACAAGCTGGGGTACAGACCAGAGGCGTGGGGGTGGAGAGAGGGTCCACCAGAGACAGAGTGGGGAGCAGAACAGGAAGATCAGAAATACACTGCTGAGGGGAGCAGCGGGCGGGTGAAGCAGGAGAGGTCTGCCGCGCCATGTGGGATTCTCCCAGGCTGGGCGTCGAACTCTCATCGCTGGCTGCCGACAGCTCCACAGCGCAGTGCTCAACCTCTGCACCACCAGGGAGGCCCTAAAAATGCACAATTATTGCAATCATATTGGTAACCATCACCGCCAGCTATTCCCAAAACCTTTTCATTGTTCTAAATAGTAACTCTACCCATTAAACACCACACCTTATCTCCCACAACCTAGTCCTTAGTGATCTATTCTACTTGTGGTGTCTTTGATTTTGTCTATGTTAGGTATCTCATCTAAGTGGAATCATGTAATATGTCTGATTAATAATAGTCCAATTTCTATGTATACCACATTTCAATTACTCATTCATCTGTTGATTAGCATTAGGATTATGTCTACATTTTTGGCTATTATGAATAACGCTATTAATATCATACAAGATTCTGTTGGACAGCCAGTTTTCAAATCTTTTGGGTAGGAGTAGAGGTGCTGGATCACATGGTAATCCTATGTTTGACTTTTTGAGGAACTGCCAAGATATTTTCTAAAATGGCCACATTCCCACCAGAAAGGCCCACATCCTCACCACCATTTGTTATTATTATTTTTTTACCATCCTAAGGATGTGAAGGGCTTTCTCTTTGCGGTTTTGGTTTACATTTTCCTAATGGCGAATTATTCTGAACATCTTTTCATGTGCTTTGCATATTTATGATATTCTTTGGAGAAATTCCTATTCAAATTCTTTGTCCATTAAAACATATTTTTGAATTACAGTTCTTTATATTTTCTGAATATTAATAGCTTATTAGACAAATGATTTGCAAATATTTTCTCCTATTCTCTGAGTTGTCTTTTTAATCTATTCAATAGAGTCTAATATACAAAAGTCTTTGATTTTGATGAAGCCTGATTTATTGATTTTCAAGTTTTGTTGCTTGTTCTTTTGTTTGGTGTCAAATCCGAGAAATCATTGACAAATCCAAGGTCATAAAGATTTTCTTCTCTGCTCTTTTTCCTAAGAGTTGTATGGTTTCCCCTTCCTATCATTTTCAGTTGCTTTTTCTTGGGCAGTGTTTGGTCTCTGTAAACCTTGGACTGTTCCTCACAGTTCTGACAAACTTGGTTCTGAAGTTCCTGCTTGTTCCTTGAATGTTTTTGTGGAGTCATGGTGTTTGGAGCTGCCTACTTTGCCATTTTGCTGATGTCATTGATTCTCAAATCCTTTGTGGCAGGTTGGGGAAGGGGTGTGATTTTGAGGCCACCTTGCCTGATAACGAGCTACTGCATCTCTCATAGTTGATATTGCTTCATAGAGAGGCTCATTTTTTATATTTCATCAACTTGATTTTATTTTTATTTTTTTGAGAACAGAAAAGGCGGATTTATTGAAATACACTGCTAAGAGAAGCAGCAGGCGAGACGGGAGAAGTCTGCGCCAGAAGAAGGAGTTGGGGCTCCCTGTTTCATCTACTTAAAAAAAAACTTTATTAAGATATAACTTACAACAAAATACACACATATAAAATGTATAGTTTGGTAAGTTTCAGCAAATATACACTCAGGTAACCACCATCTCACTCAAGATACAGAACAGTTTCACCATTCCAGAAAATACCCTCATACATTTTTGTAGCCAGTTCCCACCTTCTGCATCCCAGGTACCCCGAATCTAATTTCTATTACTATGATTAACTTTATGCCAGTTCTTCTTTACCCAAAAAAGGCCAATTTCATCCTATATTTGAAGGATGTTTTCAATGGATATGGAATTTTAGATTATCAGTTTTTTTTTCTTTTTAAGTTACATTATTTTTATTGAAGAAAATTTGGTTTACAACACTGTATGTTTTAGGGATATAGTTCATACCTCTTCAAAAGTATATTATCACACATGACCACCACTAAAGCTCTAATAACCTCCACCATTATCCATCCAGTTCTCTCTCCCTTTTCTCCCTTACCCTCTTCCCCCTCCTTGGTGGCCTCAATTTATCAGTAGGATTTCAAGGGTTACTTCAGAATTGTCCCCAACCTACTATGCCTGGAGGGAGCCTGGTTTGATTTTGTCTGTTCCTTTGCTTTGTTTTTTTTTTATCCAGTTTTATGGCTGTTTACAGCAGGATGGCTAGCCCAATACCGGATACTCCCTCAGCGCGGGACTCGAGTTAATCAAGACACATACTTTTGGAAAGCTACTCAAGGGCTTCATCAGTTTTCCCAAGGGCCTCCTGCAATCCTGTCATTTTCCCAAGTGACTCATGGGAAGCACTCCCAGTGTCAGACCATAGACTTATTGATTATCTCTTCTTCAGTTGTCAACTGTTCTAATAACCATAGAGCCTTTTGAAAGTGACTTTGCACGTGATTTGAACAATTCTCCTGCTTCACTCTTATTGATTTCCTGAGATCTCAAATCTTTTTACAAAGATTTGCTGTTTCACTTTGCAATGGATTAGGTTTTTTTTTTTTTGCATGACATTGTTGGCTATTTACAACCTTGCACATTCATTGTGATAGTAATGAAGATATTGACCCAGTAACAGGGACACACACACTTATGTCACTTGGGGTGGAAGTAAGAGGTGGTTAGAAGCTCCCTGATTTCACATATAATTAATTAGTGAATATTTTCTGGGGATTTTGTTTTCCTATACAACTTTGTAACAGTGGAAATGACAGTAATCAATAACCAAATAATTCAGATAACAAGGATTTCTCCCCACCCTGTGCATGTGATTGGGATGGGTTGAGGGGATGCATGAGAGAAAGTTCAAGGATGCATGAGAGAAAGGGAAAAACAGTGGTCAGTAGCAGAGTTTGGGAGAGCACGTGAACGGTTCTCGGCATCAGGACTATGGGAAGTGGATGCTGAGATCCCCCTTCCTCCTTTGAGAGCCCTGGAACTGGAACCAGGCAGTCCCAAGGCTGGGTGTCCCCACTACCCAGACAGCTAGAAAATGGCATCTCTTGAGCACCTGGCCTGTCTTCCCATGGACCCTTCCATCGCATTCTCTGCTGGCTCCCTAAGAGGTCCTCCTTTAGAGACTGGCGCTCGGTGTGTGAGTGGAGTTGGGGAACAGTCCAGCTTCAGGCCGAGGTCCTGGGGGAAACACCAGCACCTGGTGTACGAGCCCTGACATCCCCATGCCTTTGAGATGTTGTCAGTAATGGACATAAACAGAGGGGTCTGATTTATAGCCCAAGACTGTGGGGTGTGAATTTTGATTGGTTTTCTGGAGAAATCAGATGGGGATGTGGCTGATGAGGGCTCAGGCAAGTGGAAGGAGAGCTTACACGTCTTTCCTTCTTGCCTGTCATTTCTCTGCGAGCAGGGAAGAGGTGGCTCTAGGGATGACAACCAGGTCATTCCAGAAGCTTCCCAGAAGCTTCCTAGGATTTCAGGTCACACTGGCGAACCCTGCTTGAGGCCCAGTGTCACCATGGTTCCTTTGGAATTGTTTCCAACCTGCTATTCCTTGGGGAGCCTGAATACCAAATTTTGATTGTCTGGTTGGGATTCATCACTCTAGAGTTGGCCTGGGGTAGAGCCACGGGGTGGGAGCGAATGGAGGCCCAGAGAGAGGAAAACCATGGACTCTCATGAGGCCACAAACAAGTGCGCGGGGGGTTGAGGAAGAGAAGTTAGAGCTTCCAGGGTGGGTGAGGACCCTGAGCTGCCGAGGGAAGAGGAAACAGCTCAGATCCCTGTGTCTTCCGGAGCACCGACTTGCCTGGGTCTCTTTAAGTGGAAATTGGTAGGCTCAGCAGGTAAATGTCTACTATTGTTTTGCCACATCCAAGCCAATAATGAGATTTTACTCTTCAGTTTCAGGGAGAAACTGGAAGAACTTTACCCTGGTTCCCCTTTTAAGAGATGCAAGCACTCGAGAAAGGCACCCCGCCCAACCTGAGGAAGTTCATCTGAGGCACTTTGCAGGGTCCCTCAAGCCAGAAGATGCTGAGGTCTTCAAGGATCCTGCTGCTTTTGGGGAAAAGTGAGGGACCCCCCCCACAGGGTTCACACAACTCTGTTGGGCTTTAGATACCCCACTGCTGCTGGGGTGCTGTGTGGTGAGCCCCAGTGCTCTCTTGGTTGCCTGGCCCTGTTGGTGCCTACCCATCACTTTCCTAGACTACACTGGGCAGGCTGTGGGGAGCCTTGCTGGGTGCGTGGGGAGAGGTGTTTGTCCAGCCTACACTGACCCCAGGAGAATCTCCCTGCAGGAGGTCACCTTG
>PVIJ01024452.1:0-12271 GCA_004024925.1 Scalopus aquaticus
GTCGCCCCACCAAATTCCTTATATGTAAGGTCAACTTTCAAGATTTAAAAAGAAATACTTTGCAACTGTTCACACTAAGAGTCAGGTGTACTCAGAATCACATGTCCTTTGGAGACACCTGGGGAATTTTAAGGATGCTAATACCTGGGTCTCACCCCCAGGGATTCTGAAGTTCTGTGAGTGGACTAGTCCTTTCAGGATATTCCAATGAACCACAGCTCTAGAGCTATGAAATTCTTGAGGACCAAGCCTTAGGAGATCCTCTATATGAGTATTTACAAGATAGGACTCTATAACTAATAGACATTCTCCTAAAAATAAGGAATTCCTCTTGTTGTCAGAATTGTCAGATGCTGACATCTAGACAGTGCAGAAATAAGCACGTAAATGAGTGTCTATTTTGAGTAATAAGATGAAGCTGTTTCCATGGAAACAACTGACAAATAATCATAATGGCTAATTGGATAAGTGATTTCCAGACCTTATTTGGATAATAACTAATGTAATAAACTTCAAGTTTCTTTAAAAATAAAGAAAGAAAACTAAAATTTCCTAAAGGATTAGAAGAGACTTTCAAATACTTCATCTCCAACCATATCTATGTTTGTGGGAAAGGTCTAGGACTCTGGGGATAGCCACATGTGTTATCAAGTGAATGATTTATAAGTGGTTGATCAAGGCTGATGAAACCTAATAATTGGTTCTGTGAAAGAAGATTTAAAATGAGATAAAAATATAAAATATTTAATAATAACAATAACAGTGGCAATCATAATAATACTAACTTTCATTATTGAACATAATGTATGAGGATAAGTTTCACATAACCGCTTTTAAATGCCATGTGCTAGATACTTCTATCACTTCTATTCTTGATGAAAGGACCAGGCGTTGGCAGGGTAAATCATTTCTATAGTTTTACAGTTACTAAATGCTGCAATAGGAATTTAGATCCACATCCTTTGGTTTCAGAGTTCACATGTTGAAAGATTATATTCTGTATAACCTCATGCAGAGGAATGCTTAAACCAGAAATTTTTAGATATTTTAAGGTCCCCCTTCCATATAGAGATTATTAAAATTTGTTATTCTGGAAAAGCACAATATTCCTTGAGAGCAAGTAAAGGAAACAAATTTATAGTGAAGACTTTGAATGTTGCAAATATCAGCTTTAAGTCAAGATACCTCTTTAAATGTTTAAAAGGAGCTAATGGTTAAGATGAACTGGAATCAAAATGTGTCTGAAAATGTAAAAATAGAATATAAAACAAAAAATACTGCAAAAATTAAGTAGGCTGCTAAGTAAAAACAACTTTCCTCTGTTCAGTTTATATTCCACTCAAAATAAGGATGACTATGATCAAAAATGTCATTATTCACTTTTTACCGTGAGTCCTTGTGTAGCAGAGTGCATGTATTAAAAGTAGAAATGATCAGAATCTGGTTCTAAATACATTTAAAGTATTACTTATCAGTGATAACGAGGATTTATATTTTCTTTCTTTGATATTATTTCTATTTTGAACAGATTGAGGGGATGGGGCTGTGTCTCATAGGTAGAAATCAATATGCACATTCTATTATTTTAAAAAGAAGTCTATTGTGAGTGCTAGGGTACTAATACCAGGAGGTGAACAACATAGAATTGAAAGTCAATTTCATGATGCATTTTACATGCAGTTAAGTTAGAGTTGACTCTAATTTTCAAAATAGGGCTAATGTCTGTTGTCCTTAAGTGTCAGAAATAGAATATCTCGTTCAATATGTTTCATCATAGATTATTACTGACTGGAGGATTAGATGTTGGGAGAATATATAATTCCTAAATGTCAGGATGAGAAATATGTCCTGGTTTTTGGTTAACTTCCTATTCCCTGCTCTTGACTACTATCCAGCGTAAACACTCATAATAAAGTAGTATAACCTGCCACAGTGACGAGCCCCCCCAGGTAAATGCAGACATTGAATTGAAAGTAGAAAATTTCATATGGTCAGTCCAAAATGTGCTTTTCTGCTTTATCCATTCACCACCCACAAGTTTTACAGAGTTCTCTGCTATGTAAAAGAAAGGAAGAAGAGAAGGAAGGAGGGAGGGAGGAAAGGAGGGAGGGAGGGAGAAAGGGAGAGACTGAGAGAGGGAAAAAAATCAGTGCTTCAATGCTTCTTTAAAATCGTGCAACAGCAAAAAAAAATTTGTGGGTATTTATAGATTACTGCCACTGCAGATGAAGACTGTAGATGTTTATTAGCTTATTCAGTCCATTGGACCCCCCTCCCCTCTTTGTTCCCACCGCCTCCCTCTGCCTATAGGAGTCTCAAGTCTGCAGTCATATTTCTAGTGTTGTTGAGGAATTGCTTATTCAACGGTTTCACTTTGTAGTTCCATACCTGTTAAATAATATCAAATGCCTAAATTTTACATTCACCTTTATACAAAAATAAGAAGAGAAAATAGATTTATACTGTGCTGAAAATTAGAACTCAATATTTTCTTAAAACAAATAGAGTTTGTTGGTCATTTACTGTATACTGCTCTTATTGACAGATTTCATGGAACCCAAGTCATCACAATTAATTTTTCTGTGAATATTCCCAGGTGGGAGAACACTAAGATGGGCTGCAAAAGCATTGCTGTGAGTCTGTGAAGTAATTGCAAAGTAAGTGTTTTGTTCTGTATTTTAATATCTTGTTTATTTTATTAAACTTGAGTTTTTATTTAAATCTACATAAGACATCCTCAGTATTCTCTCCAATAGCATATATGCCAAGAATATATTGAAGTTTACTTATTTGATCTTGAAGTTGAAAAACTTGACAAACATTTACTTTGATGCACAGTGGATGTATATTTTAAAAGGAGTAACTCTCGAATGAGTATTGAATTCTTTACCAAATGCAGAGAGAATGCAAATGGTAATTTTGGTTATCACACAGCTATAGGAAAAAATTAACACACACACACACACACACACACACACACACACACACACACCCCACACACACCCCACACATACAAAAGCAGTTCTTGTTTTGCATAGTTTCATTATGCATGGATTTCAGCTGCCATGATTTAGTCAAATAACGTTTCCTAGTAACACAGTTTAACTTTCAATTACAATATATTAACTGTGGGTAATCACAAAAAGTACAGAAATATTCTACTACTCATTTTTTGGCCCACAGATCACTGCATCAATAATGTAAGTGCTTCATGATCAATGACTTAAATAGGTCACTTCTTTCAAAGCCAGCCCATGAGTGGTCACCGCTCATCTGTTACTAACAGCAAATCCCAGAGTAAATGAATCCACATTAAAGACACTTCTAGAGATATTTTGCAACATATAAAATATAAAGATTAAAATGGTGGACACTAATCTAAACTTAGAATTGTCAGACGAACTTAAGACATTGGATAAAGCTGAGGAAAGGAAATCGCTTCATGTTAAAACTGACATGAGAAGGACAGACAAACACTGTTGATAAGTTTTTTTTTTTAACCAAGAAATAAAATATTTTAATTTTTAGTGCTTCTTCTATCATACATTTAAGTTTCAATTTACCAAGTAAATATTAATTTTACTGTTTTAGTTTCTTATATCTTTATAAATGACAGAGAATTTTGAATGTTCTAACAAAAATTATTAAAGATCAGGGAACAGGACCTCCCTGGTGGCCTAGGGGTTAAGTTTCAGCACTGTCACTGCTAAGGCCTGAGTTTAATCCCCAGCCTGGGAGCTAACTCACATATGACACAACAGACCTCTCCTGTCTTGCCCTCTGCTCCCCTCAGCAGTGTATTTCAGTAGATCTGCCTGTTCTGGTCCCTACTCTGTCTCTGGTGAATCCTCTCACAACCACACCTCTGGCCTACACCCCAGTTCTTCTACACAAAAATAAATTTTAAAAAATTTCATGGAACAATCTGATTTTTTGACCACTTAAGATAACTTTGTACACCTAACGTTTCCCAGAAAGTTATGCAGTGCTGCACTACCATACAAAGTGAGTTATTAGAGTTTAAACTTAGTATTTAGGGTTTTAACTACCAATTTGAAATAGATATTGTTTTTTTATCTGTGTTTTAATCTTACCTTAGAGACCTTAACTAATAAATATTAAAGAGAAAACTGTTTCTTATAAGAGTTTAGTTTTCTTCAAGAACTGAAAAGAAAATCAAATCATCTGTCAAAGTTAGGGATTGACAGAGAATCTCAAAAGTAGATATTCAAAAATATTAGTGTTATTAATATATAGTAGAGGTCAAATAACAAAGGTTCAAACAAAACAGCGAGGAGAAAGGAACAAACTAACGATATGACCACATAGATGAATCTCAAAAATCCTTATTCCTAGAGAAGTTAGATACAAAGGAGTGCATATTGAATGACTCCCCTTGCATAAAACTCTAGAAAATAAATAACTGATTTATAGTAATAAAGATGCAATCAGTAGTTGCCTAGACCTTGGGATGGAAGGAAGGATAGAGTGCAAAGGATCAAGAGCTTGACAGAAATGTTTTGTATCTTGATTGTGGTGGTGGTTTCTCAGGCTCATACATCTGTCAAATTCACTGATGTGTACCCTTTTACTGTGTGTATTCTGTTGGCTATAAATTTCACTCCAATAAAGTCATTAAAAAATCATAAAGATTCAATATTTCAGCAAGATGACACTAGACTTGTCAAATCCTAGAGAAGTCAGATGTATTCTTAAGATTTTATAAGTTTTTCTGCAGTAGCTTTTACAATCTGTGATGTCCATCACAGTGAAAACTTAAGAAGACTAAACATTTTTCACAGATTACAACTTCCTAACTATGTACTGCTATGTGCTGTTCACTCATCTGTGTGTATAATCCTTTGGTGCTATATAATGATGTCATGGTATTTTAATCATTGTGCTATGATCAGGAAAGAAGTGGTGCAGATTTTATAAATTGTGCATTCCAATTAAGTGAATATTAATTTAGTTCAACCAGTCAAAGTTTTCAGAATTTCAGCAAAGGGAAAAGTAAAACATTAGATCTGCATAAAGCAGGTATGCACTTAACATCTCTAAAGTATTTGCATTTCATTCAGTGAGAGAAAAATTATTTTTAAAGTTTTAATTTAAATTTATTTTTTGGTTTTGCTATTTTTTGCTATTTTTGGTTTTTGCTATTTGCTATTTGGTAGGTATTTAAGAGTTATAGCTCTGTGTCAAAATACACAGTGTATATATGTACAGGGTAGATAGTATTATAAAAGGGAAGAGCTAAAAGTCACTTTTCTTTAAAAGAAATTTTTAAATTTCTCAAGTTTGAGAAACAACTAACAGAGTCACTTTCAGAATGTGATTTTTTTTTAAATATATTTGGTTAATAATTGTTATGCCAACATATTTCATCAAAATTCAATTTAGAAGTACTATTCTTTTGATAACACAGCATTTCTTCTGGCTGCTCACTATAAATTCCCAATATTTTAGCTTTTATAAACTAAGCAAGGCTTATTGTGTTGCCTTGATAAATAATTGTGATGTCAGACATTAAGAAAACTCATTTATATTTGCTAATCACAATTATCAAGTTCATTAGAACCTCAGCGGTTCCCAAATGGGGATTACTAATATGTATGGCATGATTTTTAAAGAGCTGTCAGCATCAATATACTTATTTTTTAAACTAAATTTTTAATATATTTCTGATAATTCCCTGTTGGTTAAGAAAAAGTATGTTTTCCTTAGCAACTAGGGTACATAATAAGAAAACTAAAGATTGAGGAAATTCCGTTAGTCCATTATTTACATAGCTAATGCTAAACCAGTGCAGAGGTATTTCCTCTTGATTTTTTCATGCCTTTCCATTCCAATAAACCTGAAAGATGTAGCTCATGCCTGCAGTGGAAGCAAGCAGGCCATTTGGGAATTCACCCAACCTTGAAAAACAGGAAACTCAATATCAAAACTAGAATGCATATTAGAGGAAGTCAAATTGGTCAATGGAAAAACAAAAGAAAACAAAGCTGAAAGCTCTGCCCACTTTTGCTTTCCTCTTGTCCGTACCAACAACCAACTGGACAGAAGGATTTGGAATACTTCCATTTTACAGGCAACACAAAGGTGGTATTCTTTTGTTTCTGAAGAGGTTTTCCAAAGGGATACCTTGTAATGAAGAACTTAGTGAAGAGTAGGTTATTGTTTTTAAAAGATTTATTTTCATTTATTTATGCATACAAGAACTGGGGTGTAAGCCAGCGGCGTGTGTGGGTAGTGGTGAGAGGATTCACCAGAGACAGAGTGGGGAGCAGAACAGGCAGATCTACTGAAATACACTGCTGAGAGAAGAGGCTGGTGAGACAGGAGAAGTTTGCTGTGCCATGTGGGTTAGTTCTCTATCTGGGGTTCAAACTCATGTTGCAGTGGTTGCAAATGGCTTGATAGTGCTGAGACTTAACCCCTGGCACCACCGGCGAGGCCCATTAGAGCAGGTTATTTTTATGGAAAAGCTTATCACAGCTATTCAGGACTTTAACTGGAGATATTGAATGATATATTCAATGTGGCCAGTTATTAATGTTGAAATCTTCCCAAATCAGTTTATACCAATTTTTCAGAAATAGAACAGGAAAAATGTTTACCTATTAGCTATAAATAAGCCGCACTTTTTTATGGCTTAAGTTGTGTATAACAAAAGACTATCCCAGGAAAGATAACTTAGTGCTTCAGGAGATCAGACTCACATCTTTATTTCCACTCACCCACACATTGACTGCTACAAGTTAATTTCCCTTCCTGAATCTGTTTTATATCTTTAAATAAAATGGAAACACTAGATCTGACATTTTCAAAGCAAAGCTTCCATGGATATGCCTTAGAGGCCCTTAGGGATTGGAATGGTGAGTGCTTAAGATGTCTGTGTCTATGGGTCCTTTACCCACATCCTCACACCTATTCAGCAGAAAATACCACTGTCATGCATTATATACTGGATTTAGTGGAAGCTTTTTTTTTTTTTTTTTAGAGGAAAATGAACCCAGACATAGGTTTTTAAGTGCTCATAGCTATTAGAATGGATTGTATCCACAGTGCCTTCCAATATCAGTAATTAAATCTCCTGGAAATGGAAAGTGGCATTCAGAACATGCTATTACTGTTAATAATGACAGCAGCATGTCACTAAATGAAGACAGCTTTAGTATAATAAGTTCCCCACTTAAAACCAGGTTGTGAGGAAACACACACTTGTTTGTAGTTGGCAATTGGGAGATGGCATTTTTCCACACAAAAAAGAAGTTTTTAAGATAAAATAGTTGAACTAAAACTGAAAAAAATGGGGAAAACTAATTTAATTGCCAAAGTAAAAATGATCAATTTTCAATAAAGAGAGTGGGGGAAATATAACAAAAACTGCAGTTGGTTGAGGGAAAATAATCTCATAGGTAGTTTTTTTCCTTATTTTTAATATGTGAAGACAACTGATTTTAAAGATATTAGGCTATTTCACTGTCTTCTTGGTTTTACTGTCTTCTTCCAAACAGATGTAAATAGAGAGACAGCAATTTACTGATGTTGGCATGGTGACTGGGATGAAAAAAAATACAATAATAATGGTCATTTAACTTTATCACAGTGAGATATTTGCTGAACCCCATTTAAATTCTGATAACTCTCCAAGCTAAAGAAAATGTTGGGTTAAAGCTGGGGTAGGGCAGTGTTCAGTGATAATAGCTTTCGCCATCTAACTTTGTTCAAGTATATATTCAAGAGATGCTGTTAATTCATTGAATAACTCTATTAAGACTGGTGAAATGCTTGTATGTATTTTAAAAACTTCCATAAGTTTGTTAAAAATATCAGTAAATGGAGATAAAAAGGAACCCACAGTATTTAAGAGAATCTAAATATATATTTGACTTATTCAACAGTAGTATAAATACCTAGTTATTTTGAATGCTAAGAATTCTGTTTAAGTAAAAATAAATTTTAGAATGTTTTCATTGAAATAGAGAGATTATTTCACTTCTGCTAGAATATGCTTAGACTGAATATTATGATAAGAGAAGATGGTTTCGAATCCACAGCTTGGTAATTCATCGTTCAACAGTGTGAATAAATGGGATAGACTTCAAAAGTGATTACAGTAATTCCTATAAAAGTCTGTGTTTACCAGCCTCAGTTTGTGGGTATTTTATATACTTTAGAAGCATCAGTGTATTTCTTGACCTTCCAACAGCAGAATAATTGGGCATCCCACAAAGATGTTAGTTTCCATGAGCCAGATTGTAGGAAATAGAAATTCCATATTATTATATTCCCAGATTATACTTATTGGGGAAAGAGTTATGCGAGCATTTTGACCTAAAGGTTAATACATTGGGTACTTACACATATTCTGAAACCTTGCCATTATGAAGTAGTTATTCTGTAATTATTAGGTAAGTTTCAGCCTTAAAATAATAATTGTTCCATAACTTTTTTAACCACTAATATAGGACGTCTAAAACTAATTATGAATACAAAAAATTCCATTCCCCACTTTTATAACAGGGATGCGTGTGTGTTCTCACACAAAACAAAACAAAATTCTCTTTCAGTTCCCCCACATTTCCTATTACAACACAAATTTCACTGAAAAACGAATGGGAGGTTGAATATATTCCCACAAGATTTTTAAACACTAAAAGGACTTGCCACGCCCTGGCTTGCCCTAGTTGCCTGAAGGCTCAGCATGGAGCTAGGACCTTCAAGGAAGTGTTCCTTAGGTAGCCAAGAGGCGACATCTCTTCCCATAACTACTTTAACTCACAAATATTTTCTAAGTTAGACCTATAACTTTCTTAAGATCTGCCTGCATACATAACCTCTCCATTGCCTAAGACCCCATGATTGGGTCCAGGTGCCGAGCTGCTCCTTCGGTAAGTACATTCTTGCCTGACCACTGGTTGGTGTCCTGTACAAAAACATTTACTCCCCCTCCCCTTACATTCCCCTGCCTGCTTCTAGGAAGCAGCATAAGATGGCTTCTGTGATTAACCACTCCAGGGAGTTGGAATAAGATGGTTCCTTTGATCAGATTCTGGTTTCCAGGCAAAAAGGACATTACGCTATCGCCTTTTAGGCTCCAGGCTCAGGGCAAAAGTTAATCATTATGTTTATTCCTCATATCTCAGAAAATTTACCTTAAGCAAAAAAATATTTTCCCCAGAAACCTCCTGATTGTAATCAAAATGTAATCGATCATGTGCCTAACAAAAATATGGATCCTGTTATTTTTACCTCATTTTTGTAGTCAGTCATTATCTTTAGAAACTATGCCTGCTAGCCAATTTTATGGTATAAAAAACCCCACTGTTGGGGCAATAAACAGAGCAGCCTGATCACTCCTTGGTGTGCTTGCTGTTCTCGCTCCCTTTCCCCTTCCTTCCTGTCGCTGAAGCCTTCTCCACCACCCATCGGAACCGACAATAACTTTGCTCAGAGCTGGCCTCTGGCAAGGACTGTCTTTTTAGGCAATTGTTTTTAGGAGAGTTGTGCTTACTTTTTCAGAGAGAGGTTTCATTTTTATTGGAGATGATTGACACATCATGTAATATAATTCTATATCATTTGGGGGAGATAGGCATCACCAAAAACACACACATGTGTCATGTGGCATTTGAAAATTATGGCTTAAGTAGATTTTTATTTAATTTCAGGAAACACTTCAGTTTCTTGGAAACATAAATTTTATAAGGAAGAAAAAAAGATTTACTCTAACTAGGGAAGCAAAACCAAGGAACCAAATATGACTTTTCTTTCCAGAATGTCTCCATGGTCTTCCTAAAGTGTCCGAATATTGTTGGATGCTGCCTTCTGCATTTTTTCTCCCTCTGCAGAAGCTAAAAGGGACTGGATAGGAGAGAGATGTAGTGTGGATTCCATAGTTCTTCAACAGCAATTTGAATCTCCTTGCTCACCTGCAACACATGTGTGTGAAGAATTGCGTGTTAACCAAAATTTACTTCCTATAAGATGAAATTTTAGGTGTAACTATTCTAAAAATTATTCTAATGTAACAAATTTTTCCATTAATTTATTGCCAACTGTTATTATAAAAAGTATGTGCTACAATGTTTCTCAATTCTTAACCTTGATTTTCCAAGTCATGAAAAAAGACAAACTTCTAGGACCTCAAATACCAGATGGTAGTATTTTGTGTTCTAACAAAATTAGTCTAGTTTGTAAATAAATGGCTATTTCTTAACACTGTTTCTAGAGTCTTAATCCAGAATATTCATAAAAGGTGTTATAAATCCACTAGGGTAGAGTTTTAGTTAAGTATGAATTAAGATATACCCATTTCAGAAGATACCTAAATTGGTTTACAAAATATTAAAAGATGGCATGAGTTAAAATTAAAATGAAAAATAAGATTTAATAGAATATAAATAGGAACCAGAAATGAGATCTAAAATATCTTAATTAGGCTAAGTAGTTAAATATTGCTATAATAGTTAAAAAAATAAAAACCAGCTTCCCAATACATGTAGTTTATATCTAATTGCCCACATTTTTAATAATTAATATTGATATATTATTTTTAAATCTATTACTTATTTTTACTTTTATAGAGGTCATCGTTTACAACACTGTATAGGGTTCAGAGGTAAAGATTCACACCTCTCCAGATGTAGGTCAGCACACCGTAACTACCCAAGGCACCCACAGTCCTCCATCAGAGTCTATTCGGTTCTCTCCCCTCCCTAAAAATATATTGTTTTCTAAAAAAATATTTTACAATGTATGATATAATGAAGTACAGGTCACTGAGCTTCTACATGTATATGTGCATCCAGGTATCAGTAGCCAGATTTAGATACAGAGCATTTGAAAAGTTTCCCTCATCCGCCATCTCAGTGAACACTTGCATACCCAAGGCAACCACCATTTTCTCCAACCTACCACAATAGGGTAATTTTACCAGTTCTTGGACTGCACATATATAACACACATATAAATATAAAATCATATAGCATATGTTTAGTGTAGCAATCTTTATTTTCTCATTCAACTTTCTGTGGTATTTATATTGTTAAGTATAACTTTACCTCAAAATAATATGCCCCTGGATTTGTACCACAATATACCTGCTAAGGAGCAGGCCAAGACTGTTGTTTCTACTACACAGGTTATTCAAGCATGCTCCTCACAGTCTGTTTTGCCACCTTTCATCATCAAAGGAGGTGAAACTAAAAGTAGAAGATCCCTCTCTTTTATGCAGTAGGGTCATATGTTATTTCTTTGTTCTCTGCATTTCAGTTATCATGAATAAATAAACCACTGAGTTCAGAATTCAAAAGCCACTGAGCCCCCCTCCCTTATACCCTTACTAGAATGGCATTACTCTAACTAGTAACCATGACCCACTCTCTGACAGCTGTGGCAAAAGAATAGGAAGAGGAAGGAAATTTGGTGTTAATATAAATATTTTCTCTCTTCTTCAGGTGACGGAGACACAACCGTGGAAACACGTAAGCAGTCATGTATATTGAGAGATACAATTTAAAAAGGATATTACTAAGTGTTATTTGAGCTAATGGCACATGAGAACTCATAACAATTTCAGGTTCAAAAGTTCTTTTTGCTCATTTGTTCTAAAAACATGTCTTTGGCTTTTCTAAACAGTCCAAGTAATTTCCCAGACTATAAATATGTGAAACGTATTCTTCATAATTAATTTATCATGGTTTATTTCCTGTTATCTTAATATCTCCAGTTCCCTCCTTGCTAGGGACCTGGATGACAGCCCTTTCACTCTGAGGTATGGTTTGTATCTCAGCAAATGAAATGGTAAATTATGGAAGGCCATGGTCATTCTCAAGGTCGTTTTTATTTTCTTTTCTTCAGCAATTAGATATGCTTTTATGATAAAAATGTTCTACAAGCTTTAAGAACTTTCACTGAAAACATTTTGAATTAATTTTATTTCCTAATGTTTTGTTTTTGTGTGATTTTATATTTCTAAAATGAAAACTTTTCTCAATGAAGCATATTGATTTTTAAATTAAGAATTGATGTTTAGGGCCTCCCTGGTGGCGCAGTGGTTAGGCACTGGGCTGTGGAGCTGTCGGCAGCAGCGATGCGAGTTCGACGCCCAGCCGGGGAGAATCCCACATGGTGGGGCAGACCTCTCCTGCCTCGCCCGCTGCTCCCCTCAGCAGTGTATTACTGATCTGCCTGTTCTGCTCCTCACTCTGTCTCTGGTGAAGCCTCTCACCACTCCACACCTCTGGCTTGTACCCCAGCTGTA
>PVIJ01024453.1:0-12282 GCA_004024925.1 Scalopus aquaticus
GGGGGCTGGGCAGCACAGGGGGCCTGGGGTTGGGGGGGCCGTGGGGGGCTGCGGGGTCGGTCCCCGGGAGGCGGGGGGAGCATCTAATTCGGATTCTGGCAGAGCAGCACAGCAGCTCCCTGCCCCTGGGTCCTGGCAGGTGCCTCTCCCTGTCTCCGCCTGATAAACCTGCCCTTTTAAATGTGAACTAGCCATAACTCAGATTTCATTCATGGGACAAAGTGTTCATTAAGTATTTTTAGCAGGATAGGCGGCAGCATCTGACTTGCCTTTTGGGAAAACCTGATGACAGTTGGAGAGTGGATTTGGGGAGCTTAAAGCAGTCGCTGTGGTCTTGTCATCTCTGTGTTTTATAATTTCTTTTAAAGATTTATTTATGCATACAAGAGCTGGGGTGCAGGCCAGAGGTGTGGGGGATGAGAGGATTCACCAGAGACAGTGGGGAGCAGAACAGGCGGACCCACTGAAATCCACTGCTGAGGGGAGCAGCGGGGAGACAGGAGAGGTCTGCTGCGCCCTGTGGGAAGCTCCCTGGCCGGGGATGGAACTTGTGCTGCCGTGGCTGCTGGTAGCTTCATAGTGCTGGGACTTAGCCCCTTGCACCACCAGGGAGGCCCAAGAGCTGTAGTATTTTTTAATACCAGTGAACTGGAATTGGGCATCATTTCAGCCTCGCAGCAGGCACAAATCCTGCAGACTGTGTCCCCAGCCCATGGAGCCAACCCCCAGTCGCGCCGGAAGAAGCTGAAGTGCAGGTTTTGGAGGCAGCCAGGCTGGGCTGAGTCACAGCTCTCCTCCTCACTAGCCGCGTGACCTTCGGCAAATCACCAGCTTTCTGAACCTCAATTGCATTATGTTTAAAGTGGAGATAACAGTGGAGTCTACCACCCGGCGTGTGTGGGGACCAGATGGGGCGGCGCTGGAGCCTGGCAGGTCCCATGT
Organism: Scalopus aquaticus; assembly: GCA_004024925.1. NCBI lineage: Eukaryota > Metazoa > Chordata > Mammalia > Eulipotyphla > Talpidae > Scalopus > Scalopus aquaticus. The sequence continues at coordinate 943 of PVIJ01024453.1, forward strand.
CTGTGTCCTCAGCCGGGAGGTCTCCCTGGTGTGGACAGTGACCTTTGACTGGGTCGAACATTGTGTTTAAAAATTATTTGCTGGAAGTCTGGAGCCTAGGATGACACAAGATTTTACATGTGCTTCTGCCATGTTCCTGGGATGACCTTAGTTTAGGTTCATACCTGAGGTCCCCTGGACTTTGAAGTTCCCAATTAGAGCTCAGTTCAGCTTCCCAGCTCTTCAGGATACACACGTATCCCAGGGCAGAATCGTCTGCGTTTACCTTCTAGAACCCCTTCTGCGTTTTGACCAGCTTGCTGTTTTTTTTTGTTTTGTTTTGTTTTTTTTAAAGATTTATTTTTTATTTATACATACAAGCTGGGGTACAGGCCAGAGGCGCGGGGCAGCGAGAGGATTCACCAGAGACAGAGTGGGAAGCAGAACAGGCAGATCAGAAATACACTGCTGAGGGGAGCAGCGGGCAAGGCAGGAGAGGTCTGCCGCACCATGTGGGATTCTCCCTGGCCAGGCGTCGAACTCGCGACGCCGCTGCCGACAGCTCCACAGCGCAGCGTTTAACCGCTGCGCCACCAGGGAGGCCCAGCTTGCTGTTTTTAAGATTAATTTTTTTTGAAGACTTATTTATGCATACAAGAGCTGGGGTGAGGCCAGAAGTGTGGGGTGGTGAGAGGATTCCCCAGAGACAGAGTGGGGAGCAGAACAGGCAGAGCGACGGAAATATACTGCTGAGGGGAGCAGCGGGGAGACAGCAGAGGTCTGTTGCACCATGTGGGAATCTCCCTGGCCAGGGATTGAACCCGTGCTGTAATGGCTGCCGATAGCTTCATAGTGCTGAGACTTAACCCCTGCCCCACCAGGGTGGCCCAAGATTAATTTTTTTTTTATCCACTCTTTGGTTGTCCCCAGTGCGGGTTTACCTAATCCACCTCTCTGGGAAGCAGAGTCCTGGAGGGAGGGGTCTGAAAGCACTTAGCTTTTTCTTTCTTAACAGCAGCTGTTGTGGCTGTAAACTTTGTTGCATTTTTAAAACAAAAGAAACTGAGGTTGGTTGGACTCAGAATGAGGCAGGACAGAGGATTCCTGTGGTCAGCTCAGAGCCACAACGGGGTCAGGGAGTCCCCTGTACCCCTCAAGTATCCCCCATGACCCCAAGCTCCTCCCGCTTCACCCATAGTTACTTCTGCGATGACACCTTTGATCAGTAACATCTGAGTCAGGTCTCATCCTCCTCTATTAAAAACTTCAGTGGCTCCTGTCTCACTCAGAATAAAGGCCAAACTCCTCACATTTAGGGGACCTGACACCCTCTGGTTCTGGGTCCCCCTTGCTGACCCTCTGCAGCCTCTCTGGCCTCGAGGTTTCCTCACAAGAGTCACTGACTCTTTAAAAGGAGGGTCCTGGGCCTCCCTGGTGGCGCAGGGGTTAAGTCTCAGCACTATGAAGCTATCGCAGCCACTGCAGCACAGGTTCGATCCCCGGCCAGGGAGCTTCCCACAGGGCGCAGCAGACCCCTCCTGTCTCCCCGTTGCTCCCCTCAGCCGTGGATTTCAGTGGAGCCTCCTGCCCCCCGCTCTGTCTCTGGGGAGTCCTCTTACCCCCTGCACCTCTGGCCTGCACCTCTGTTCTCTTGTATGCATAAATAAATAAACCTTTAAAAAAAAGTAAAAGGAGGGTCTGTGTGCCAGAACCGTCCAGTCTGGGAACAGCCTGTCGCCTTAGGGCAGTGCACACTTCTGTCCCTGCCTCAGGGCCTTTGCACGTGCTCGCTGCTCAGTCTGAGATGCTCTTCCCCACGGGACTGCTTGGCCAGCTTCTGCACGCCTGCCCATCTCTGCCCATCACCTGCTTTATTTTTCGTGAGATGGGAATGACGAGGACCCAGCAGGACCGCCCCAGGCCCACGTGGGAGGTCCTTCGCGGCCTTGCGGGCTGCAGAGCCAAGACCGGCAAAGGCGCAGCTGCTGCCTCTGCAGGCTGAGACACACGGGGCGGGCGGGGAGGGAGGGAGGCCCCGTCCAGGCAGCCTGGGCTTCTCCTGGGGGTGTGCGGGGGACGGCGCGAGCATTCCCACCTCTGGAGGCTATGCCAGCAACGGCTGGGTACGTCGAAGTCGCAGCTGCCCTGGAGGTCTGTCCTGCCTTTTCTGGGTCAGGAACCCAGCCCAGAAGCCTCTGTTCCTTGGACAGACTTGGCCCTTGAGGGCCTCTCAGTCTGTCTGGCCAGGTTTAAAGGTCTGCGGTGGCCAGCGGCCAGCACTGAGACTGGAATGTGACTGTCCTGCCTCGGCCATGGACAGCCCTGGGGACCCAGCCCCCCCCCCCCGGGAGAGCCCCGGCACCCTCGCTCGCAGCCGGGGCCCCAGTGGGTGCCCCTCCCAGTGCTGCATCTGGCCCAGGCCAGGGCCCGAGCTGTGGGCTGCCCTCTGAGCTGGGGCCTTTGGGGGCCAGGGACCCAGCCACCTTCACCTCCAGGGATGAGGTGCGCCCAGCCGGACCAAGCCCTGTGGTGTTTGGAGGCTGGTCCAGCACGGCTGGCTGTGAACAGATCTAGCTCAAGGAACACGCACCGTCTTGCCCCCCGCCCTGGCCAGGCCCAGCCTTTGGGAGACAGCGCAGCCGGACGCTGCCCCCGGGGCGCCCCGTCTGGGTGAAGCCTGGCCCCACCCTTTCACCTGTGCCCACTGGGACCCCGGGCAGCCAGGGAGCCGAGGAGGGGCCGGTCCCGCGGGGTCTGGTGCCGCACCGAGGCCTGGGCTGGCCCGGAAGGGAGACGGGCTCTGCGGCCTCGTGATTGCGAGCGGCTGGCCTTGGGCCCCGGAGCGGGCCGTGACCGCCCCCGGCCTCGCTCGTCCCGCGGCAGCCCTGTGAGGGCCCCTGCTGCGCAGCGCGGGCACGCAAGCCCAGGGAGGCTAAGCCGCCCCCAGGACGCGGCCCTCGGGAGCTGCCCCTGAGCCCGGGAGTCAGACCCAAGCCGCCAGCTGCATTCTAGAGGCTGGCCAGGGTGGACGAGGGTGGGCACGAGCCCCAAACGGGCCACCACGGGCCGAGCCGGGCGGGGCATTTACGGGCAGTGCTTAGATTGGCGTGGGCAGCTGGTCCGTGGCCAGCAGGCCCCGGGCTCTGCTTGTGCCCGGCTGCAGTGGGCAGGCAGGTGGGCGACTGGTCAGGCCGGACGCGGGACAGTGGCTGCCTCGGGGGAGCGGCCGGCTCTAAGGGGCCTCTTGTCTGGCTGCCCCTCCCACTCTTGGGCGCCCAGAGAGGAGCCCACTTTCCGCGAGGCCCGAGACCAGCGGGCTCAGAGGTCAGGGAGGTGTGTCCGAGACAGGGGCAGCAGGGGGTGCGCTGCGGGGGGAGGGGCCAGGACTCAGTCCCCGGCGGCCCCGAGCCTGTGAGCGGGCGCTGGGCACGGACGGGGCCTCGGGGGCACAGGGCTGGAATATCTTGGCAGTAAGGGGGCGCGGACCGTGTGGGAGGTCTGGAGCCAGCTCCCCCCACCTCCGGGCTGAGCTGGGCAGGGCTCCAGGCCGTCCGAGCCTGAGCTTCCTGCTCTGTAAAATGGGGTGAGAGCAATGGGGGGCACCAATGGGCAGACAGAGAGGCCCCGGCTCGAGGGCACTTGCGCCTGGGCCTGCACACGGGAGTCCCTGCGTGGACCCAGCCAGGGCCCGGAGCAGGACTGGCCGGGGCTCCCGCTGCGTCGGCCCTGCTGCCTCTGCGGGTTCCTGTAGGGACCCCCGAAGGAGAGCGGGGGGCTGCCCGGCCCGCCCACAGGGCCCAGTCCCCACCTCGTTCCTGGCTGGGGGAGCCTCTGCCCGCCCAGGCTCTCAGCGGCCTCAGCCCCAGCCCCAGGGTCCCCAGGGCAACAAGGCTCTGTGGGGAGTGCGGGGCTCCCCTCCTGCAGGGTGAGTGCAGACCGTGGGCAGGGGTGTCTGTGAGGAGCTCCAGGCTGGTTCAGCCTGGCTTGAGGCCAGGTGGCCGCTGCCTAGCCCCCGGCGCCCCGGATCCGCCCGCCCTTGCAGGCCCTAGGCCCTGCACCCGCTCCAGCGTGGCTTGCTCCGCGGGGCAGGGTCTGTGCTGCCCACACCAGGCCCCGCTGTGCGCCCTGCAGCAGCCGCCCGGCCAGGCACTGGTCCTGAGGGGCCCTTGGCCCACTCTTCTGCAGGTGGGGGCGGATTCCTCCCTCTGTGCTGGAGGCCGGGTGGCGGGGTTTGTGGGGCACATCTCCCGGGCTTGGCGGGGCAGAGACCAGAGCGCTGGCTGCGGCCGGCCCGAGCTGGTTACATAAGGCCCCGCAGCCTGGCGGGAGCACGGCGGACAAGAGCCGCTGCTTCTCCCGTGAGCTGGCGGCTGGCGCTCGCCGAGCCTGGCAGCGCCCCTCCCCGAGCCTGCCTGCGCCTGGCTGGCTCCCCACAGCCACCCTGGGGGCCACACAGGGCTCCCCAAAGTCAGAAGGAAGAGACCCATCACCTGCTCCAGTGGGCTCAGGAGACCAGGGGGAGTGGGCCTGGCCTGGGGAGCAGGAGGGCCGAGCGGATTGCAGGGACCCCCCAGGTCTTCGTTTCGAGGCTTCCCGCTTAGCCCCCGGTCACGTCGAGACGGGACAGTGGGGGGCTCCCTCTCCCCGTCTCCCAGGTGCGGACCCTGAGGCAGAGACAGGACCCTGAGCACTCCTGCCGCTTAGAGAGCTGGCCCCCCCACCCCGGAGTCGGGGGCCCCAGCATGGTGAGAAGCTGCCAGGGCACCCGTCGCCCCCAGTCCGTGTGTTCCGGCTGGGGAGTCCCCCAAGGCTGTTTCTGGCTGGCCTCTGGGAGGCGCTGTGGGCACGGGGTGGGGGCCACGCGGGCCACCTGTGGCCTCTGCTGGGGGGGGCCCCCTTCCTCGCATCAGTCACGCTTCCGTCTCGGGGAAGCAGCTGCAGTCCCAGAAGGTGCGACCCACGCGGGCCGAGGTCACCGCCAGGCTAGCGGGGGCTCTTGGGGTGGTGCGGGGACTAGAGGCAGACCTCGGGGTCCTCCTGCCCTGGCTGGGGCCTCCTGGCCCCAGGGGAGAGGTTCAGAGGAGGGCCCGGCTTCGGCCCCCTGTTGGCCTTGGAGCTCCCGGGCTGGGGCCGAGGCGCCCCCGCTCCGCGCCCCGCCTTGCCGGCTCGCGGGCCAAGCAGCGTGGCCCAGTGGCGAGGACACGGCCGCCCCACCTGCCCCCTCCCAGCCCTGTGTGGCCCTGGGCAGCTTCTCGCCCTCCGCCTCAGCCGGTCTGTCCTCGTGGGATGCGTCCGCTCCTGAGGCTGGCCTGGGGCCCCGGGAGACGTGTGAGTGAGCTCGGGCTCTGGGCTGGGGGCAGCAGCGGCCGCAGGCGTGCCCTGATGGCTCAGCCGCACGGGCGAGCACTGACCACTGACCGCCAGGTCCTGGCGGCCCCCGACCAGCTTGGGGGTGCTGCCTGCCCCGAACGGGAGCGTCTGTGGCAGGCCGGCTGGTGCCCAGGCTCGCGAGCCCTTCGGCTACCGGGGGTCCCCTTCTCTCCCTGCCCCCGACCCCAGGGCTCAGGGTTCCCCACACGGGAGGAGGATGGAGGCCGGGCCTGGGCAGGGGCACAGCCGCACGGAGTGTGGGCGACCGTGTGGGGGACAGAGCTACATCCAGGCCGCAGGCCGGCGAGTCAGCGAGGTGGTGGGAAGCCGGAGGCACGTTTGGGGACACAGAGAACCTTGGGGGCGAGGTTGGGTGTGCCCAGGCAGAGAGGGGGCGCAGCCTGCTTCCCCTCACAGCAGCAGCAGCAGCCCCCAGCGCAAGGGGGCCTCCCCAGGGGTGGGGGGCTCCATGTGTTCACCCCAAAGCTGGGAGTAGGACACAGGCTTCACCCCCACCCCTAGGTGGGCCTGCTTTGGGGCTGGCTGTTCCGAACGATCCCGAGCGGCCCCCCAGGCTTCGGCTGCCGGGGCGGACCATCTCGCACCCCCACACTGGCCACTTGCCCGTGAATACGAGCTGGGGCGCCCCGGTCTCCCCTGGGCTCGGGCCCAGCCACGTGGGTACCCGCCATCGGCGCCGAGAGGCTGCGTGCCGGCCCCTGGCCCGGCCGGGAGGGGGCCGGCGGGAGCGGCACGTGGTGCGAATTACCCAGGCCGCTCTTGGCACCTGCACCCTCGGCTGGGGGTGGCAGGCTGCTCGGACAGCCCCCTCCCGCCTGCCGCAGCCTCGGGGTGACCCTCCCCGCAGCAGAGCCCTTTGCTGCCAGCTCCGCTGCCTGCTGCCAGACGTCTGGTCCTAGGATGGCCGCTCTGCCCAGCCCCGCCTGGCTCCTGCGGGGCCGGTGAGCTCGGGGCGCAGGCCCAGGCCCTGGCAGAGGCCGCTGGCAGCCGGCACGACACCCTCCCCGCCCCGTCTGGCGCTCCTGGGCCCGCCCCGCCGCCCTGGGACGGCCAGGCCCGTGCCAGCTCTAAAGCCAGGCAGCCCTGGGGGCAAGTACAAGATCTGCGCTGACTCTGGGCTGCGGGACGGGCCAGCTCTCCTAGAGAGCGGCCTCGCCCCGGGCACGCAGCTTTGTTCCCGAACCCGATGAAAGATGGCAGTTAACCTGCGACTCTCGTTTTCTGTGTGGCGGGTTTTAGGTTTTCTCAGGGTTATTTTGGGGTGACATCCCAGCCCCCCCAACCCTCCTGCCCTTCTGGCACCTCTGCCCCCCATCGTACCGTGTCCACTGTGCGGGCAGCGGGCAGCAAAGCTCCGGGCGACGCGGCAGGTGGCAGGGCTGGTGGCAGCCTGGTGCTGAGCGGCCAATCTGGGGGCAGAGACCCTGTGAGAACCCCGAGACTAGGTTTGGCCTCACAGGCACCTCCTGCCCTCTGACCCCAGGGGAGGCTTCTGGGGGCCTGGACTCAGTGGAGGTGGGAGAAGTGCCTTGAGTTTCCAGGAGAGGGGGCGCCACAGCACTGGGGGCACCCTATGGCCCCCCCATGAGTGCTTCCAGTCCTCATTGAGAAATCCCGCTGGGCTCCCACTGGGACTGGGGGCTGGGGTCAAAGGTCAGGGGTGGGGGCCAGAATTGCTGGGGGGAGTACATTTTTCTCTGAAAACTTATCTTAGCAAAGAGAGCCCGGAACAATCGCACTCTTTTCCCGGCCTCTGTGGTCCCCAGACGGCCGGCCTGTCCTCGCGGTGGGGGCTCCGAGGGGGCCGGGAAGTCGAAATTTGTAAAATGTCTGTAGGAGGGAAGAAAGGCGCTTTGTGTGGGGCCGGGGCCCGGCCATTGGCCCGCTGCAAGGGCCCCAGCCACTCCCAGAATGCTCCCTCCCCAGGGAGGGCCATGCTCGCCGGCCCCAGGGTCCCCGCTGCCCCTCCGCAGCCCCTGCACCCTCGGTGACCGGGCCTCGGGGCGCAGGTCCCCGGGGCCACCCAGCCTCCGAGGGCGCCGGCCCGGCAGGGGGGCGCCCCAGGCCTCAACATGTTTCTCTACTGGAAGAAGCGGGGAGCCTACGAACTGGAGGCGCTGCCCAGGGCCCTGGCCGAGCTGGAGCTGGGAGCTGTGGAGCGCTTCTCCTGGAGCTCTGCCCTGGACATCACCGAGGACCTGGGGGGTAGGTGCCCGTCCGCTTGGCTGGGAGGCCGCCGGGATGCTCTGCCGACCCCTGGTCTGCTGTCCGCCGCCTCGGGCCAGAGCCAGCGGCCATTCGCCATGCACACGCTCCCTGGCCACGTCCTGGCCTGGGGGCCAGAGCCCTTCCCAAAGCCTCTGCGGGGGAGGAGAGGGGCCTGCACGTGGGCCTGGGGCCTGGGGGCAGCGGGGCAGCGGGGCAGCGGGGCAGCGGGCAGCGGGCAGCGGGCAGCGGGCAGCGGGGCTTCAGGCCAGACTGCTCCGTCCGCCCAGCCCAGCTCCGGCCTCGGCACCCTGAGGTCTTCGGGGTGCCCTGTCCGTACCCCCGTGGAGCTGAGCAGGCAGAAGCAGCGTGTGAAGGCCCGAGAGCGGCAGGTGGGGCGAGGGTCCGAGCCCCGGGGCTGCGCTGGATGCCCGCCGGGCCGTCGAGGCGTCGGGGAGCGGCCGAGAAAGTGGATCTGGTGGCGGCAGTGTGGGGGTGATGGAGGGGCGCGGGCAACCCAAACGGCAAAGCTCTGCGAGGTCCCGGAGCTGACTGGTCTCTCAGCGGGTCCTCTCCTCCCTCTCGCCTCTGGTGTCCGCTCTGGCTCCCCAGGCCTCTCCCTGCTGCCCCAGCCCGGCGGACGGAGGCCCGTCCCTGAGCCACCGGAGGGACGGGAGCGACGGGGCAGCCTGGGCCACAGATGCCTCCCCCAGAGGGAGGGTGGACGCCTGCAGCAGTGACAGGAGTCCGGAGTGTGACGCCCTCTCCCGCGTCCTGCCCCACCTCCGCGGCGGCCGCGCTGATGGGGTGCGGGGGGGTGTCGCCGCTTCGTGGCGGGGAGGGGCAGACCGGGTGCCCCCTGGGCCGCAGGAGCACCTTCAGAGGAGGGCCAGGCTGTGGCACGAGGAGCCCACTGCCCCTGGGGCCAGGCGGGGGGCCGGGCCAGGAGCGGGCAGGCCAGCAGTGTGGGGGCTGGGGGGAGCGCCCCGCTTTCTTCAGCTGGGCATCATTTTGGAGCCAGAGGGTGGGTTGGGGGGGGCTGGTGTCTGGGAGCCGTGGGGGCCTGCTGTACGAACCGGCCGCCTGGCAGGTTCCTGTGTCCCTGGGGCAGGTTAGGGGCCGAGGCCCTGGTAGTGCCAGAGCCTTGCGAGGCCTCTTAGCCAGTCCCGGCCGGAAGCCAGGGGAGCCCCAGCCCGCTGCACTGAGGCGTCCAGTTCAGGCCCGCGCCCACCCTTACAGGGGCTGACCCCCGCCAGGCACCGCGAGGCCTGCTCACTCATGCCCCTTCGCGCCGGGGCTGACTCCTGGTTGCGCTTTGCTCTGGAAGGGAAGGCAAGTCTTACGGGGCCGAGTGGGGGTGTCCAGACACACGAGTCCCCCTCAGCCTCGCCGTTCTAGGAGATGGCCCTGCTCACCCACACGCCCCGTGCCTGCACCAGCCCACAGGCCGAGAGCCGCACCTGGGGCTTGGGCGGTGGCCCCGGCGCAGGTCCGGGGGTGGCCTGGCCGGCCGCAGGGGGAGTGGGCACACAGCTGTCTCTGTGGGCTCTGTCCGCTGCACCCAGCAGCCCCTGGCTGGGGCCCATGTGGGTGGGTGGGGAGCCCGGCGCCAGCCAGCCTCATCATGGGTGGGGCTCTTGCACGGGGCGGTGGGGCTCTTGCACGGGGCGAGATTGTCCAGACTCATAGCCCGAAAGCCGTCGCTGCAGCACTGCTCCCGCGGGCTGTCACTCCCCTGGGAGGCTGGGGAGGAAGCCCGCGGTGGCCAAATGGGCAGGTGCCCACAGCAGCTCAGCCGGAGGGGGTGGCCGGCTGGCTCAGGCCCGTGTGCGAGAGCCGTGTGGGCAGTCTGCAAAGCCCCAGGAAGGATTTCGGAATGTGACTTCCCGCCCTTCTGGTCCTGAAGGGTGTGGGTGGCAGGGTGACGGCTGGGGTCAGCAGGCCCCGGAGGGTCGGGCTGGCGATGGTTCTGGGCTGCGGGCAGGGCCCGCGTCAGAGGCCATCGCGCGAGGTTCTTGTTCTCTTGTTCCTCCCGAGATGCCGTGGGCTCTGGGAAGGGGCCCACGTTTCTTTCCCGGTCCGGTGTCTGACCAGCCTCTGGGGAAGGTCAGTAGCCATCGCCCAGGATGTGCCCCTCTGTCTTTTGGCCAAGTCTTGCCCCCCCACGCCCCTCTCCCGCCACTGGGCAGAGCTGGTGAAGGGGTCCAGTCTCAGCACAGGCCGCGGCAGCTGCCCAAGCCTGGACCGGCTCCTGGAGGCTGGGCTTGTGTGGGCAGGGGCATTCAAGGCCACAGCTGCTTCCTGGGAGGGGCAGCCTTGGCGTGGCGGGCCGGAGGCTGGGAGGTGGTGGCTGGAGGCTCTGCCTTCTCTGGGCAGAAGTGTTCGACAGAGCTGGGCACCCCGAAGGAACGGGAGCTGGGTGATTTCGTCCACACTGGAGTCAGCCTAGGGCCAGCTGTGCTGATGGGGAGACCATCATGGTTGCCAAGCACCAGCTGGTGCCAGGCACCACGGGGCACCACAGGGCACCACGGGCGGTGCAGACAAACGGCTAGGAACAGACGCCTGGCTCGTTACTCCCCTGCTGCACGACCCCAGGCAAATCACCCAACCCCACAGCCTCAGCTGCTTCATCCATAAAATGGGCACAGCACTTGTTTGGAACAGTCTGTCAACGAGCTTTCCTCACTGGAACTTTTCAGTAGCCACATTAAAGAGCAGACCAAAAACCGTGAACAAGGAAGGGAAAATAATTTCAACGGGATTTTATTAAACCCCAGCATATTCCAAACATTACGGTTTCAATAGGGAATATCAAACGTCATCGGTGGGATTCTGCTTACTTATTTTTTGGCACTGTCTTCAAAATCCAGAATCCCACACGTCTAAAATGCTGTCATCTCAGTGCGGCCTGGCCTCCCCCAGCATGGTTGGCCTCCACAGCAGTCACTGCTGCCCTCAGGCCTCTGGGATGCTGCAGAGGGTTTGGGGGGGACTGAGAGCGCGCAGGAGACGCGAGGCTGGCAGGTGGATCCGTGGTTACTGCAGAAGCTGTCTGGAGGGGAAGAGGGGTCAGAAGTGATAGGTCACCCCAAAGGCCCGTCCCGGGTCAGTGGGGTCAAGGAGAGGGAGATTCATCTGGATTGACATGTTGAGATAGGGATGCCTTCTGGAAGAAGAGTGGGCAGGATGTCAGCAGACAGAGATGGGAAGGATGTGGCAAGAGGGAGCAGAGGAACAGAACCAGAAGGGCCAGTGGGGGTCCGAAGCTCCATTTCCTCCAGAGGGAGGTGGTGAGTAACTGAGCAAAGGGGCTGGTGTGAGGCAATAGGGAGTGGTGGGGATTGGGGCAGATCTAAGGCAGACAAGGCACAGGAACTGAAGACATCAGGCCAGAGTTGCCAGGCTCCTCCGGTTTGTCCAGAGGAGTCAGAAATCTGGATTTTTATGTGAAATTTGACTTTTCAAAATTGGCAACTAACTCAAATTCTTTTGAGGCACTGCGCTTGGCCAAACCAAACATGTCTGCCGGCCGGCTTCTGCCCAGGAGCCCTGTCAGCCAGTTGTGTGAGAAATGGTCTTGGGGGAGAAGTGGAATTGGCATCCTGTGACTAAGATGGGATAGGGGCAGAGTTGGCAAGGGGCTTGTCTGCCTCGCTGAGGACCCTGCCTTTCCCCAGGACTGTGGGGGCCAGAGGGCAGGAATGCAGCTGGGCCTTTGCAGACCCAGGGAGACAGCCTCAGGCACCCTGGCGGGGGCGAGGG
>PVIJ01024454.1:0-12260 GCA_004024925.1 Scalopus aquaticus
CACGGGTGAATTGGTGGTGGGCTACCCAAGGGGAATACAAAATGTAAAAGACATAAATAATAAAAATACATATTAAAAAAAAAGTGACAAAAAAAAAGTGGTCTCTGCAATCAGGATTAAATGAATGTGCCTATGGAAAGTACCTTCAGAGAGCCAGACCCAAGGTAGATGCTCAGTGAGTGTCTGCTGCAGGGGAAAAAAAACCCTTCCTCTAAAGCCTTTACTGCTAAACCTGGACTAGCTCCTGCCACTAAGGTCATATTTCCCGCTTAGCGTGAAGACTCGCAAGTCTGTTTGGGGTCTTGCCCTGAGTGAACGGTGCTCCACAACCATGATGCTGCCCCACAGTGACTCAAGTTTTTGCTCTTCAGATTCTGGGCACCCTGCAGACTGGCTGCCCTGCTCCCTAACCCCTCACCCCAACCACCCCCAACACAACTACCACCACCACCTTACCCCACCCCCAACCCCACCCATGCCCACCTCTCTCATCAGTCTGTGCCAACGAGGGACCAGCATCCCTAGGAGTAGAGCCTGTCCAGTTACCTGGCTGGAGCAGCTGAGGATGTCCAGAGACACCTCATTACCAGGCAGGAAGAGACGAGCTACAATAAACAGGTAGTCTGTCTTTCCAATTAAGCCAAAACAAAGCCATGCAGCAATACTCCATTGTCTGATTTAAGTGGTCAGACCAGGGTGCTGGAGGAAGCTTTTTGAGGGGGAAGCATAGCTGATGAATTCCACCCTCCCTGATAAAGGGAGAATTTTGGAAAGGAAATAGCACTTTAAAAAGGGTAGCTCTTTAAAAACTTCCTGAGGCTGGCAGAAAGGACAAAAGGGGGTGCACAGGGAAAGAGCCAGAGATGGAGGGGGGCCCTTGGGGCTTTACTGGTGGGAGGCTTGTATGCCTCCCTGACAGCTTGATATATTTCAGAGCTGGAAACCGCTGACCATGCCCTTTCTGTTTAAGTTAGCACATTTTGTTGGCTTCCGTGTTGTGGGCGGTTAGTTATCCTTTCCTAGCTCCCTGTCTGTATTCACTTTTTCCCTTTTAACATATTTGTGTCTGGTTCTTAATAATGAAATCAAAATGCCCTGTTTTCAGAGCGTCCCCGCAAAAAGCAAAAACCTGACGTTAAAGAAGCAGTGGAGGCAGCTGGAACTACTCCGGGAGGGAGGGACACGTTCAGGCTGCACACCACGAAGCCTGGAGAACTCCATCAACCTTTCCAGTTTCTCTCCAGCCTGCACATCCCCAAGGACCTCATTGTCCCAAAAGAAAGCTGTTAGTGTGCACAGGCTAATGAGGCCCTCCAGTCACCGGAACGGGAGAGACTCATCGGGGAGTCCAATTCTGCACACTTGGCAGTAGCTGCAGAAAACACCTGGCCTCTTGTCTGCCTGGGTCCACTAGTGGGGCGCCCGCTCCTCCAGCCCTGGCTGCCCAAGGACTTGTGCTTGAGTGACGTGCCACTCGCCATGAGGAGTCACAAGTCCCAGTCACTGGCTCCTACTCCCAGCTTGGGGACACTTGCGTCACAATTTCATTCTTGACAATAGCTTTTAAGGAGGTCTTCTTTCACTACTTGGAAGTGAAAAGGAATTTCTTTTGAAAGCCAAGGAGAAAACACTAACAGGGATTCACTGTTTATTTCTGAAATAAGGGATTACTCCCAGATTTAGGGAGCAAACACGTGACTGAAATAACAATCCCCACTTAAACATGATTCACCCCCACGTACGAAACTCATTCAATTACTTTCCACATTCCCTGGATATGAACCATTTGATGGTTCCTGACAGAATACATTGGGTGCCAGGGGTAATCCAATTCTATACACAGAGAAGCCATGAAGCAGTCCCTCACCTTCCTATGGAGCTTGATTCCCGAGGGCCATGTCACGTGGCCCGGCCTTGGCAATTTCCTCTTGTGACCATCTCAGCCTCAACAGAACAGGCACCCTGGGTTCTAGTAAATACATTGTAAGTCTCAAGAGTCAACACATCTAACACATAGGTTAAATATTAACTATGTGACCTTGGACCAGTCATTTAATCACTCTAAATCACAGTGAAATAAGAATATTACTACCTGTCTTGTTGAGTTTTGCAAATATTACAATTAATGTCAGTGAAGCACCTGCCACCTAAGAGGTGTTGAATAAATGGTGTCTAATAATAGGAGAAGCAGAGCAGTTACACAGTTGGATTTTAGAGAGATGTTAACGTATTGTTAGATTTTTCCCACCACACTCACATAATGGGTATAAAATTGGGGCTCATGTCTTTCTGCTCATCTCAATTCAAGAGAGGTCAGTTTTTAGGAGATAAATAATAAATCCCAGAGGTCCAGCAGGAACTTCTTGCCTAAATGTGGGTGGCTAGCTGCTTCCAGAGAAGAGTAAAGTGAGAGGGGAATGGCTCCCCTCAGCTTCTAGAGTAAAGAGATGTAATTGCTTTACACAGCTTAGACGCGGGCCTCACACAGGAGAAAGCCACACTGGATTGTCTTAGGTTGTTTCTTAGAAAACCAGCACAAAGGGCAAACAGACAAATGGAAAGTGTGGCTGGAGTCTTAGGGCCCAAGGACAAAGAGCGACCACCAGCCATGAAAATGGGGTACCTGCAAGGAGAATGTACCCACCCACTGTGGTCAGCTGTGAACACCTCCCCAGTCAAGAGCATGCCAGTGCCAGAGTGCACCACAGAGCCTCTCAAGAAGCTGCCTCCTCCTGCCTCCTGGCTTCCGACCGTGGAGCCCTCCAAGCACAGCTAGCAAGATGGCAGGAGAGAAGGACTCAATGGGAAAAGAAAGAGGAAAAAATCCACAGCCCTTCCCACCTGCAGCAGGCCCAATTTGGAGGAGAAATGCAGACTTTGAATCAAGTTCACAGTACCAGACATTTTAATTACCAGACTGAGGTTTTTATATGACTCCATAATAACCAAAGAATTCATGGAAGTGCCTGAGTTTCTGGCGAGGAGGAAATGAGTCCCATGTTCTGAATTAAAGGGACAGTGGGAGACAAAAGCAGAGTTACTTTATAATTGTATGACCACAAGCACTTGTTCAACATTCAGAGTTAACATGTAGAGCCTCGCCATTAGGAGTTATGGATATTAGTCAGAACTCTGTGTGGATTAAGCAAATAAAGGAAATTTACTGGCTCATGTAAATGGGAAGTCCAGAGGGAAAGCTGGTTCCAGGAACTCAAATGAGGCCACCAGCTCTCTTGCTCCCTCATCTACTTTTGTTAGTGGTTGGACTCATTTTCTTCCAGTGAAAATTGGTTTTATCCAGGCAAAGCGTACAGCCACAGGCAGTCAGCACCCTGCAGAACCCCAGCTCAGCTCCAGAAGAAAGAGAGAGCTTCCTGGTTTCAGCATCTACATGTAATGGAGGATGTGTCTTCTTCAAAAGAAATGGTCTGGGACCATCTGATAAAAGGGCAGGGATGCTGGGCAGGCTAAAAATAAAATCATCACAGTCATCAAATTTTGTAGAGGAAACAAGCTCAAAGATGTCAACGGAACACTCTCCCTACTCAGTTGAAATGATGATGATGAGAACAACTAACATCTTAGCCATGTGGACTTTGTTTGCGCTGCTCCTCAGTCAAAGTGTGCTCTCTCCTCTGAAGATCTGCCTATCAAAATTCTACTCATTGTTCAAAGTTCAACTCAAATATCAGCTCCTCTATCAAGCCATTCACAATTGCCAGGATGAACAAAGAATTTATCTTTTAATTACCATCTCTCTGTGCATTCTTGGCCTTGGATTCATCTGGGCAGATTCATATGGGCAGTTGGTTGAAATGCCACCCTTCCATCAAATCTCTCCCATGCCCAAGTACTCCAAAGCCCAAATGCTCTTCTCTCCACTCTGCTCTTGTAACAATTAGAACCTTTTAAAACCTTAACTTTCATGTTGACTGCTTTTTGCAGTAAGAACCCAGATTAATGCTTTTTAGAAAAAACACAGTTTTGCCTTTCGTGCACCAAGGAATTCTGTTCCATTGACTAAGGCAACAATTCCTTTGTATTTTGTGTTAGTTTTTAAATATGGACACAGATTTTTGAAACTCCTCTCTCCAAAGGTAGAGTCTAATTCCTCTCCCTTTCATTGTGGGCTGTCACTAGTGAGTGACTTGCTTCTTATGAGTTGATACAAGGGTAGGTAATGGGGTGCGGCTTCAGAGACAAGGTGATAAATGACACTGTCGCACCCCCGCTGGAATCTCTCACTTGGGTGAAGCAACTCACAACTCCAGGTCGTTGAGGACACCCAAACAACCTATAGAGAGACCATGCAGTGAGGAACTGAGGCTTCTTGCCAGCAGCCATGTGAGGGAGTCACCTCAAAAGCAGATCCTCCTGCCCAAGGCAAGCCTTCAGATGATGGCAGTCCTGCTGGTAGTCTGACCACACCCACCCTAGATTCCAGGAGCTAGAACTACCCATCTAGTTGCACCTAAATTCTTGGCCCATAGGAACCAAGAAGTGTTTCTTGTTTTATTTCACTAAAATTGGGGGTGATTTGTTGCTCAACATTAGGTAACTAATGCACACTTCTACACATAGACCTGGTGAGTATTCTTAATCCTGGATGTCCTAACCTGAGTTCCCTAGCACACACAGCCTGAGGAGAGAGCTAATGTGCTTTGTACTTAATTATGAATTTTAAATTTTAGTTCGTGGAAGCAAGAGCAGTGGAGAAATGGAAAGAGGGGAAGCAATTCTAGAATCTGTTACTGAACTGGTATCTCTGGTATCTGGTATCTCTGGGTAATCACTGCAACTGACTGTTTCATCTTGTGTACGACTAATTCTAAAAGGCTGTGAGTTGAAGGTCAATTTGACCAGGGGAAAGGAGAGAAAAGAATTTATCCATTGCTCCCATCACCCACAGGACATTCATTCTCTCATGTTTCTCAGGTGTGCTTGCCTGGTCACCTAGCAGGTCCTTTGTCACATGAAGCCCTCGGGAGACACACTACTGTGCGGGGCATGAGGCGAGGCAATGCCAGGTTTTGCTCAAGGGAGACGCTTTGGAGCTCACACAGAGCCGGTCACCAAACAGCAGGTGGAGCAGAACAAACAGGCAAAAGGCCAACACGGATGAGGCTGGGAGGCTCTGAAGTGGCACCGGTGCCTGCTGGCCAGGGTATGGGTGACACAGCTGTTAATTGCAAGTATCCTCAAAATCGAGATCTGGAATGGGGTAAGATCATCAGAGAGAAAATGACCCAAAATAGCGTGTGTGATCAGCCAAACTCCAATCAAAGGGACTTGGATACAGCCTTACAGACTGCAACCATCAACTCAGAGGCTAAGTAACTGAATTAAATCATGTCAAAAGAAGCAGGTGTTCACAGAAGTGGACATTCTGGGTGGCATAATGAGCATTACTTTGAGTATTACTCAAAATCCACCCCCTTTTTCCATTCTAGAAATTGTCTTGGGACCCTCAGGGGAGACATGGCTCTGTATTCACAAGTAAAGAAGTTTTTATGCTGCATTTGGACAGTGACTTGGGTACATGTTGAAAACCAGGGAATTAATAGTAAACAAAGACAAATTATACATCTGAAAAGAGCTTCAGAAATGTATTTGGAAAGAAAAGGAATCGTAGCATTCCTCCAGAAGAAAAATGGAGGGAATGGCATTGAGGCAGTGAAACACTACAGATATCTGTATTCTTTGCATATTCAACTTCCAGAACATGTGCTACACAGCCCTGAACTTGGCGTCAGGCTCCAGACACAACAAAGATGCTGAGCAGGGAGAGAGAAAGAATCTGCCTCAATGGGCTCACAAGTCAGAAACACAAATCCCTACCAGAAGAGCGCGCCCTGACTGTTCATCAAGTTCTCTGGAGACATAAAATAAACAACAACACAATAGTGCTGAAGCTCCTTCACATCTTCCTCATGTGAATCTTTGAGCTCAGGTATCTACTGGCAAGGCTTCCTGCAGCCCCCAGAAAAGCCCCCCTCGCCTGTGGACCCGAACATAGGTCTATGCTGGGTTTTTATCACACCCCTCCTTACCTAAAAAACCACTTGTCCCCCAGGTCCTCTTAGATGCTGAGCCTGGTGAGTCTGAGAAAAACCTATCAGACAACTAGAAAGATTTCTTCCAGAAAGTGGTTGGATATTCAAAATGAAAGTCAATAGGTAAACTTTTACATTAATGATTGGACACATACGTGTTATTTCCTTTTATCTGGGATCCGGGTATTCCGCCTATCATTTTGGCATGCAGAAGCTTCCTGAGATGGCTGGTAGGTACCCTGAGTGATATTCACTAATCTCAGCATTGATTACGGCCAAAATCTGCTCCAGCCACAGAACTGGAGGGTGAGTCAGGGAAGGGGTCAGCTGCCAGGCTCTGTCTTTCTCAGCCAGTGACTCACCTGCAGCTGCCCCCTGACAGGGGGGCTGGGCAAGAGATGGGACACTGATTATCTCCCAGTTGCCAATTTTCACATTTCAGAAAGACCTAGAAATGCAAATCAGACCATGATAAGCCCTAAAAACACATCACATCTCCTCTCTCCATACAGTTTATTTTCAATTGTTAATGTCATCAGCTATGTCATTTGCTAGTAACATAAACGGCTGCGCCTCAAAACCCCCTCTAGTAGCAAATGTCCCATGGGGTTACCTTCTCAGTCAGCTGAGTCAGAACCACAGGATAAGGAAATGTAAAGTGACAGAGATCTTCCCAGTGGCAGGATAACTGCTGGCATTTCTTGAATTCCTACCCTAAGCAATAGTTCTTATCTTGTGTTTGGTTTAATTCTCAGATTAACCATGACATGTAGGCTTCTTTGTTCTCATATTTTAGATGAAAAAAAGACAGGTTTGGGAAGGTGAAATGATCTGCCCAAGGTTACATATCTACAACAGTAACCCAGATCCACAGAACCAAATGCTGTTCCTCAAAGTGGGGATTGGGGACAAGGCAGCTTACCCATCACAAAAAGGTGCATGATTAACATGGCACATCTACATAGGTGCCAATATTATCCAGTACTAAAGAATTTCAAACAGTATTTTTCATTAAAGCAAATATGTATTTATTTTGGAGGGGAAATATAAATTTGTATAAAATTTAAGGTGAGTCACGAAACTTTAAAAAATTCATACTTTTCTGTAGCCTTATTTACAACAGCTAAGCTATGGAAACAGCCAAGTGTCCCAGGAAAGAGTGGATCAGAAGATGTGGTATATATACTACAATGGAATACAACTCAACAATAAAAAAGGATGAGTTCTTGCTGTTTGTGATAACATAGATGGCACTGGAAAGGATAATGCTAATCAAAATAAGTCAGAAGAAGAATGACAAATAGCAGAAGGTCTCACTTATATGAAGAATATAGAGAAACACAGTAAAGAGTCAGTCAAAATGAAACCAATAATAAACTCTTAACATCTTACTGCAAAACTGAGGTAACCAGAGGGGGAGGACAGTGGGGTGGGAGCAGGAGAAGGAAGGGGCCTAAGGGAACATGGTGGAGGATTATTGGGGCACTGGAGATGGACAGGATGTGAAAATATATATATTTGTAGAAATTTAAACCAAAGCAAATACAATGATATAAACATAATTTGGGTGATAAAGAGAAAAGAAAATCATACTTGTGGCAAACAACTCATCTGCTTCCCAGACCCTCCGTTAATCTCCTCATGTTCTCCTGTCCTGAGGGAGATTCTAAAAGATGTAAAAGCAGAGCCCTAACCCCAAAGAGAATTCAGGAATGGTGACCCCAAGTGGAAGAGTGGGGATTAGCTTGTTAGCAAAGAGCAAAGAGCAGTCATGGTATTTTGCTTAAAGTCGCTATGTCATGTCCATCCATGGAGCAAAATAAATCAACAAGTGTATGGGTTACCAAGAACCACCTCCCCCCGCAACTGACACTCTCAAGAGGTTTCTAGAGTTGCCCTGTGTGAAGACAAGATAAGAATCTATCTAAATGAATAAGCTTGTGGCAAGCCTATCCTCCCAAATCAACTCCCCATCTTTTTGTCTCAACCCTCCCATCTTCCAGAACTTACTTCCCCCAAAATCTAGGTGTTTTTCTTTTTTTTTTTTAAAACAACACCCAGAATCACATTTGAGGTGTTTAAAATCATCAGAGACCTGATTCTAGGCTGGGTAGGTCAATCTGTATTCTGCCTAAAGGCTTGAAATGTCTCCAGAGAGGTGTGACTTCTAAAGATGAAAGGACATTTACCATGCCCTTGACCTACTTGAGCCCTGCCCACTACTGATTGGCATTCTGACATCATTTGAAATTAACAGGTCTAGCCAAGAAAGACATGAAGAAGCCGAAGAAGGGTTGTCCCTTGGGTCCCAAGGGGACCCTGACCCAGAAGAAAATAAAGCAAAGCCCTGGAATCAATACCACATCTATAAGCAAACTGCAGCTAATCTGCACCATGTACAGCTTCTCAAATACATCTGCTCCCCCACTACAGTAGTCCTTGCTGTTCCCTGGGAGGAAGGTTTTTTCCCTACTTAATTCCATACCTAATTCCTGTTCACCCTTGACTTCCGCTGTGATGCTTCTTCTTCCAGGAAGGTTTCCTCGATTTTTGCCAAGCTAGGAACTTCCTGTTTATTCTCATGGCACCCCACATTTCCCCCATCCTAGCACTTACCAGACTGCATTGTAATTGCGATTTACTTGTCTGTGAGTTCCATAAGAGCATGAATTCCCAAAGACAAGTCCCAGCACACGGTAGGTGCTCTACGAATGTCTTCTGAATGGATGATAATGAAGGACATGCCAGAGTCCCTGAGGAACCCACCGGGCCACAGGGATATACTTTCCTGGAGACTTAGCCACCTCAAAGGTCTGTAACAGTCAAGGACTGCTTTTGAGAAGCTGAGAAGGGAGAGGAGCCCATCCAAATAACTGAGCACCACCCACGGGCACTGAGGACACAGAGATGAAGCAGAAAAGAGCTTTGCACTCAAGAAATACAGTCTAATTGGGGAGACTATTAGGGACACAATAGCGAGGACAGATTGCTTCAGTACAAAGCTGAAATGGAGACAAATGTGAAAACCAAACTGGGCGAGCAATGCCATTTGCTTACACACTAATTTTACTGCTTTAGAGCGCCTCACTAGACAAATTTTAAAATATTCCTGAGAACTGACATAAATAAATATGTAAATACATAGAGAGACATATGTATATATGTATATTGTTTATTTGTAAGATAAGTGAGAGGCAACAAAACTTTCATATGTAACATTTTATTTCATTGTACTTTTGCATCAAACATAAAGGGCATGCTTTTTTTATGCCTAGATGAAGAAATAGGGGCAAACTACTATCATCAAATTAATTCCAAAGTTATTATATTTCAGATGAGTTAATCATGGTGTGTAGTTTCTTTTTTTGTTTGTTTTTTATTTTTATTATTTTATACCACAGTGATGTCTGTTCACCTTGACTTCCACGATGCTTCAGTTCAGAGTTCTGGATTCAGGCAGAGGAGATACAATAATAATGGTAAGCCAAGGCAGCTAGAGATAAATGCTGGTTAAGTCAAGACCTTTTCTGTTGTGAGAATCTGGCTTGACAAACAACGGGAATGCATTTCTCACATAACTAAAATGCTGAGTGGTATCTTTAAAACCCAGGTTTAGCTTTATCCAGGGGCTTGAATAGTGTGCACCAGACACTTCTCTCAGTCCCTGGGCTTTGCCTTGTGCCGGCCTGGCACTGCCCTCAGGCCCGCAGTAGCAGCCACTCCCAGTTTCAGGCTCATCTCTTCCAAGACCCAATTTGACCTGCAAATTGAATTTCACTTCTCCTGTAAGTTTCATGAAGATCACAGCTGGATTTTCCTTGCCTTGCGTGATGATCACGTCTCCTCCATGAGCCAATCACTGAGCCCTGGGAATGGGGTTAGTTGCTGGTAACCCTAGGTCACATCCCCACACTCAACCACATGGGCTGAAGGAGAATGAATTTTGAGTAGTCAAGTGTCATAAAAGACAATCTGCTTAAGTGATTGGGATTTAGTCCTCACAAGAGCTTTGTGTTTCTACCCACTCAACAAGCGAGAAAAAATTAGGCTAATAAAAGCAAGAACACAACTCGGGTATCTGGTCTTCATATTTAATCCAGTGCTCCTTCCATTTCTGTTTGCCAGTGGGCACCAATGAAATTTGGGATGGGATAATTCCTTGGGTGAGGCTGTACTGAGCATTACAAAATAGCTCATGTTCATGACTGTAATACCAGTGACATCTGCCTCCTACCACTCTGACAACTAAAATACACATTATTTTCAAAGATCCACTTGGGGCAGCGTGTGCCTCATTTGAGAAAAGTTGACTGTTACCCAAGTGAAACTTATTATAAGGAGTTTCTTACTTCTCAGAGATCCTAAATGTGAGAACAAGAATTTACTTTAGAGATAGGCTGAACTTTTGGTTGGGCATACCTTAGAGGTCATCTATGGGCCTGGCGGAGAAGAGCTGCATGGGGGAAGGAGGGAAGAAATGAGGTGGTATGTCTCAGTTTCCCATTAATGTTGCTCTTTTTCAGATAGTGAAACACAGAATTAACTCATTTTTATAGTCTGTATTCAAGCTATTTTTAGGGAAGACAGTGTTATCCTTCCTTGAGTAATGAAATGCATTACAGACTCATGAGAGGTAGATTCGTGTCATTTTTGGACCCTGTTCACTAAGAGAGAGATTGTCAAACTGATCTGTATTCTGAGGAAGCAAACAGAGTAGGTGGGAATTTAAAATCAGCTCATCCATGAAGAATAGCTCAACAAATAAGTAAGGTTACATCTGGGAAAATAGTGAGAATAAGACTAGAAAAGGCCTCCTACGACACTGAGGACAATCATCCTGAAGTAGACTTGGAATCAGGCCAGCAAAACCAGGTATGATAGAGGAAAAGAAAATGTTTTAACAATGAGTCTGTCTACCTGCACAATTAGCCATCTGGGAAGGTAGTAAATTTCCCACTGCTGGAGGTATCAAGAACACCCTGAGATGCTGAAATGGGTTTGAAGCTTAGCTTCGCAAACATTCTGAAGCAACACAAAATGGATGAAGCGTTAGTTCTTCTCACTGCTAATTACAAAGAGAGACTGGATTGTAAGCTATGATCTGTTTCTATTATAGCATTATAGTATTTATTATATTATTTCTATTATAATAGAAATAATAATAGAAATAGAAATAATTATAGAAGTAATAGATATAATTATTTTATACATAGAATTTTAATTCTATAAATATTATATTATAGATATAATAATAATGTAAATACTAAGGTAATGCCCCTTTCTCCCTGACCTAAAAAGCCTATCGAATATGAGTGAGAAAAGACATTATTGCAGGATAATTTTGAATCTTTTCTAATTTACAAATAAAACTAGAAATCCTTAACATGTATTTTATTGATAATACAATACTTCTGTCAAAATAAGTCATCACAAAAAATATATGTACCCCCATGTTCTTTACAGCATTATTCATAATAGCCAAGTCATAGAACCAACCTAATAGATGAAAAGATAAAGAAAATGAGGTTTATACATGAATGGAATACTATTCAGCCATTAAAAGGCGGAAATCCTGCCACTGGGGGAAAAGTGGTTGAACTTTGGTGTCATTATGCTAAGTGAAATAAGTCAGAGAGAGAAAGACAAATGCCATAAGAGCTCACTTAGTAGAATCCAAACAAAAACAAAAAACAATACTCATCGACATGGTGAACAGATTGGTGGTTGCCAGAGGCCAGAAGTTGGGGTGGTTGGGTGAAAGTGGTCTAAAGTACAAACTAAGTAAATCCTGGAGATATACTGTACAGCATAGTAATTCCAGTTAATAATACTCTGCGGTATATTTGAAAGTTACTGACCGAGTAGAAAAAAATTATAACTCTGTGTGGTGATGGTTATTAACTTGACTTATTGTGATGATCATTTCAAAATTCATACACATACCAAATCATTATGCTGGACACCTAAAACTAACATAAAGTTGTATGTCAACTATATCTCAATGAGAAATAGAAGGAGGCCATCACTTGGTAAAGGGCTGCTAACATAAGAGGTGGACTGGCAATAGCAAAGGTATGGAAGCAACCCAGATGTCCAAAAATAGATGATTGGATCCAGAAGATGTGGTACATATACACAATGGAATACTATTCAGCATGGAAAGAAGATAAACACATGCAATTTGCAGCGACATGGATGGAATTAGAG
>PVIJ01024455.1:0-12261 GCA_004024925.1 Scalopus aquaticus
CCCCTCAGTGTTGGACGTGAAATATCAACAGTATCACAGGGGATAAAAGAGAGGGACATACACACTCCCTTCCTCCTCACCCCAAAGTCCCACAACCCAGAGACAACCACGTCATTCCCTGCACCTGTTCCTCTTGGTACCTGTTAACTTGTTTCTTCACTCTGAGCCTGCACCTGGGCTCCTGCACATCCAGGGCTTACCTGTTGAATTCTGCCCTCTTACACCTTTCGGCTTTCTCCCTCCCACCTACAGACTTGCCAACCTCTCAGCCTGCCGTTATGATTCGATCCCACTTTCTGCTGAAATAATTACTTGGAGTTTGAATTGTCATAACAGTGGAAAATATTTCATTTCTGATTCGATAGTGTTCAATGATTGCACTTTATTTCTTGTATAACTTTGATTTTATGGGTGTTAATGTCCTTGTTTATTTAGTTTTCTATATGATTTTTGTTGTGCAACCATCCCAGACTGGGTAGGTTCATGGTTGATTTTCACAGATGAGAGTTTTGGAGCCCTCAGTATTATTATTTTTTTTATTGTTATTTATGTCTTTTACATTTTGTATTCCCCTTGGGCAGCCCACCACCAATTCACCTGTGATCCATCTCCATGGTCCCCTGTTTTCTCCTCTCTTCCATTTTGTGCCCTTATCCTCCCCTCCCCCCACCCCCACCCCCCACCGCTGAGTGTCTCTCTCCCACCCGGCCTCCCTATAGTCCTGTTATAAGTGAAACCATTCGATATTTTTCTTTTTCTTTCTGGCTTATTTCACTGAGTATGATTTTATAGGCCGTTCATTCTAAATCAGGGGACAGACCAGCAGTCAGAGAGACAGCAACTGAGTCCACTACTCTCAGAGTGACGCCACCCCCTCATCAAAAATGGCAGAGCTGGGCCTCCCCGGTGGCGCAGCAGATGAGCGCTGCGCCATGGAGCTGTCTGGCGCGCGATGTGAGTTCGACACCCGGCCGGGGAGAATCCCGCATGGTGTGGCAGACCTCTCCTGCCTCACCCGCTGCTCCCCTCAGCAGTGTGTTTCTGATCTGCCTGTTCTGCTCCCCACTCTGTCTCTGGTGAACCCTCTCGCCTCCCCACACCTCTGGCCTGTACCCCAGCTTGTACATGTATAAATAAATCTTAAAAAAAAAAAAAGAATGGCAGAGCTGAGGAGCCCCTTTTATCTTGCCGCTGCAGCCTTGGTGTCTGCATTTCCATATGTGCACACCCATATGTGTGCACATTTCCATATGTGCTCTCTGGGCCCAGGGTCCATAACCTAAGCGAGCTTGCCCCGCAGCCATACCTCTCAGCCCTGGGCATCTGCATCCTGGGACGAGTGCAAGACCACCGGTGACAGCCAGAGAAGCCAGTGATGGGAAGGTGGGAAAAAGCCTGACTTAGCTCCACTTTCTCTAGCTTAACATAAACCACCCTAAGCGCAAAAGCATCCAAGATTTTATTAATTTGTTTTTCTTGGAGTGATCTTCTTGGAGCCCTGCAACCTGCTCAGTTCCCTTCACCGTCTTTCTGGGGATTTCTTCACATCTCTGCTGTGTCTCCTGAATTCCTGTCTCCTGAATTCTATGTTTTCCATTTTCTTGAATACGCCCTCATTTTATTGAGGCACATCTTCTATATTTGTTCTTAAAAATTGATATTGAGGAGGTAAGTTTCCTAAGATTTTCAATGATGAAAAATATCTTTGTTTTATATTTTATATTTTGTACACACACACACACACATATAATGCAGTACTATATAGCAGTGACATGGATTATATGAGCATGGATGTAACTCCCAATAATGTTCAAAGAAAAAAGCAACAAGCAAAGGAATATATAAATGCAATAATTTTATTATGTATTTTAGTCTCATTCTTTGTAGATTCTATATATGTGCATCTTCCTGCTTGCTAAAATTTATTGGTAGTCCTCAAAATCAATGCTTACAGAATTTTTTATTGATTAAACTTTTTTATTTTCTTACACTGGTGTTCATTTTTGTACAATATTTTATCTCTCCCCATAAATCTCCCACCACCACATCACCCGTGAACCATCACCATAGTCCCCTGTGCTCTTCCCTCCCCTGTTTTCACCGCTTTCTCTCCCTCTCCCCTGCTGTATGCTTCAGACCTATAGTTTGTCCCTTGCAGAAATTCTTTTTAAAGATTTATTTATTTTTGCATACAAACTGGGGTGCAGGCCAGAGGTGTGGGGCAGTGAGAGGGTTCACCAGAGACAGAATGGAGAGCAGAACAGGCAGATCGACTGAAATGCACTGTTGAGGGGAGCAGCAGGTGAGACAGGAGAGGTCTGCTGCTCCATGTGGGAATCTCCCCTGCTGGGCTTCGAACTTGGGCCACAGCCACCAACAGCGCCACAGCTCTGTGCTTAACCCGTTGCGCCACCAGGGAGGCCCCCCTTGCAGAAATTTTGCAGTTATCTGCAGACATGTGCAGATGAGAGAAATTCTGAGCTTTCCTATATATAATTTCCCTGATAAGATCACATAAAATATATAATGCCTTCTTGTTTGAATTCTCTTACTGATGTGCCCAAGGTTAGAGATGGCCAGGGTCAGTGCGGTAAAGTACAAGAAGCCCCAGCTCTGAAATCAGTTGAATGTGCTTGAGTCCCAGTTCTGGCATCTGTAGTGGGGAGGTTTCAGACAAGTCACTTAGCATTTCTGAACCTCATTATTTTCTCTTTGGAAAAATAAATAAAATGGAATCTTCCTGTATGAATATTTTTAAGATTTAAAATTGTAATCTATTTAAGTGATGTTCATATTTACCCTCATTGGAGATATGTTTTACACACACACACACATTTGTGTGTGATGGTAATGGTTCACAGGTGATATGATGGTAGGAGATTTATGGGGACTACACCTATGGGGAGAAATCAAATACTGTACAAAAATGAACAACAATGCAGGAACTGGTAGGAATTCCATTTCCTACCCAAATGTGAAGGTTCTGTCCCATTAACTTCCAATTTGCAATGTTACAATGGTGCTGTTAGAAATGCTCTATTACCTAATACTTTACCTAATAAATAGTTCTTTCAATCTAGCAACTTGTTCCTTCAGTTCTGGATTTTTTTTTTTTCATATTATTCCTTAACAAGTTCTCCCACTTGGGTGGACAAACCTCTGGAGTAATGAGTCGGGGACCTTGCCATCCTACTGGGGAGTGCCTTTTTGATATTTGGTGCTTTTTAGCATTTCCTCTTATATTTGCCCCTTTTTCCAGAAGGAAAATTTTCATTTCATGTCATTGTATCAAAAAAGGACCTGATTAAATGGGAAGCTATACAACTTCATGGTTTAGAAGACAAAGTATTATAACCTTAATATATGAGTGCAATAAAATTTGCAGAATTACAAATGTGTGTATGTATGAATATGTGGGTATGAGGTATGTGCCAGTATGTGCCATGATAAGCAAAAGATAAAAAAGAGACAGATCATCTTGGAGAGCAAATTGGGTACACACTAAAAATTACCGAAACTATTGTAAAGCTAAGGTAATGAAGTTCAGATGGGATATTAGCACAAGAATACACAAATTTATCAATGAAACATAAATGGGAACCCAGAAACAGTACTTGGAAAATTACACAATAGCTTTAGAGATCAGAGGGGGAAAGATGAACCAGTCAATAAAGGAGCTGGTCTCTCTAAATGGCAAAATTTTAACAATAGCAACAACAATTTTTTTGCTTTCACTATTAAAAAAGTAATTCCAAGTATATAAAAAATCTAAATGTGGAAAACAATGATTTCAAATTTTTTAAGGAAATACATTTATGATCTAGAAACAGAAAAAAAAAATCCTTACATAGGCACAAGCTTAGAAAACTGTAAAGAAAAACAAAGCAATAAATTTGACATTATTTAAAGACAAATATCTGAACAAAAAAAAAAAATCACCATATGAAACGTGGCAGTACAAAGCCACATGCTGGAACTGCTCGTGAAGTGACGAGAGGCAAAGGGAGGACCACTGTGGTCAGCGCTCCCAGCAGCCTCTGGCGGTCCTTGGGAGTACCTGTTGTTGCCCTAGTGATATTTGCTGTCTTCTCACTCTTGAAAACTTCCAAGATATATTATATTGCTATGACACACTACATATATTTTACTATCTCTGTACTAAAAGCCAAAAGAATTATTATCAGTGATTCTAGAACACTTACAAATAAATAAAATTTATTTTAAAATTTAAAAGACAAGAGAGTAGACAAAACAAAGAAAACAAAAAAACAAAGACAAGTGACCAAAAGCCATAACTAAGCAACTCATACAAGAAAAATTCCTCATGACTAATGTTGATTTGGAGAGATGTTCAGAGAGAGAGCAGGTTACCTCTGAGGAAAGTTTCATCAGAGCTTCCCTTTCAGAGGCACGTGGTGAGTTTCCCCAGGAGACAGAGTTTTGGTTATATCCAAATGGGCAAGTTTATTACTTTACAGGGAAAGTAAGTAAAGGATGTTTGCATAGACACAAGCGGGCAGAAAGAGCTGCCCCTGAAAGAGACAAGCTTGTTAAAAGAGACACCTGCATAGGCACAGGAGGACAGAAGGGCTCCTGCCCGTGCCAGTGCAGAAATTGTCCTGAGATAGTCTTCTTCTCTTTGTGAGGGGCTCATTCTATGTGGGACTGTTAGCGGTTGTTAAATTGATTATCTCTAAGGATGGTACACAAGGATTTTTTTCTATAATTGGCTTGACTGTGAAATCACCTGTGAAAGGACAGGTGATTGTCTTACAATGGTACCCAACCTGCATATTCTCAACTCCGGCGTGCACTTTCCACATACTTTACTTATAGCATGTTTCAGGACTATGTTAATCATTTCAACCCATGCCTCCACTTTCTGGTCTTTTGATGCCTCCTTCCCAAATTTTCTACTCCTAGCCTCCATCAATGACCACAAACTCATAAAAAGATGCTCAACTTTACCAGCACCCCGAAAAATACAAATTACAACCATACCCATCATATTGGCAACAATTTGAAGTCTGAAAATGTCAAGTGCTGTGAGGATGTGGTAAACCAAGATGCCAAGCATGTCAAGACCTTAAATGATGCCAGAAAATTCCATTGTTCCATTAAATCTTGGATTTCCCTATCTGTGGTACAGGCTAACCTTGCAGGTTTCTTGTAAGAAGTGGAAATAATATGTGCCTTCCTTATTCCTCCCCAGCTCCCTGGCAAGTCTGGGGTACCCAGCAATCACTTTATAAAATGGTTTTCTGCTTTACTCAGTCAAATCCACCCATTTCCCATGGAGAAATGACAATTTTACTGTATAGTGAATGATCATCCAGGACCATACCACATATCACACAGCAGAAACAGAATAAACCTCCTTTTCCTTTATTTCTTTCCTATTCTTTCACCATAAATTCCTTATCCTACTCAGCCTTCTCCAGCTTCCCACACTTCCCTCTGTAGTCCCATTTGATTGTGGTCTTTGCAGTCTCCACTCCTCAACCTGCAGAAAGAGGAAGCTGCAGCCCTGTGGAGCATGCATGCACATGCACGTACACACACACACACACACACACACACACACACACACACACCCTGCACCAAACAGCTGGCGTATCTCTTCACTGGAATCTATTTTATTCTGAGTTTTTATGGTGGTAGCTCAGATTGGGTTTGAGTGCCATCAGAATTTCTTAGGTTCCTAGATTTGTTCAAGTGAGAGAAATGCACTATTCATCAACCAATGCAGTCTCTCTCATGGGATGTATTTTGCTGAGAAAATAAGATTTCTGTCCAAATCATCACATATAAAAATTATTTGTTACGCTGTTCCTCCATGGAGTTATAGTCCCACTGAGGCAGGCACCTTACTTCTTTCCTCGCACATCCAGCACCACACAGATCTTACGGGAAGGTCGCTACAAGGAGGGGTGAAGGCAAAATCCTACACCAGAGCCCTCACAGCAGACTGGACGAAGCCCCCACTCCCTGCGCATTGCCACTTTTTTACCATCATCACTGCTCCAGTGCCTGGCACACAATCAATATGCCCTGTGGGCTTGTGGGATTTGCTAACCAGGTGCCCTGAGTGCAGGAGAGAGTAACCCCTAGAAACATCCATATCAAGCACTTGGGTAGTGGCTGCTCTGCCAGGAATCAGTTCAGCCCAGGCAAGAAGGCAGGGAGAAGAGAATCCTGAGCCTCCATCTATGTAAAGCCTTGCCTGGGGTCCATCAAACTCAGCACATGTTGAGGATCCAACTTTAATTCCCCTGACAATGGACACAGGCAATAAGGGGGAGGTGAGGGCCCTGTGAGAAGACTAGATTTGGTCACCCATTAAGCAGTCATATGTGCCCCCACTGTGATCCTTGGAGACACATGAATAAAGATAAAGCCACAAGAATGGCCTGATGATGTCCCCTGTGACAGCCTGACACGCTTGTCACACACATTTCCTTTTATCATGCATACAATTTCCCCCTTGCCTCATCTGAAAGGCCTCTTAGGACACATTTCTTTTAGTATAGAGTGTGCCTGGGGTATATGACAGGTGGCAAGATCTAAGAATACCCTTATCTGCCTTCTAAAATGAGATGGAAAGGAGCCTAGAAGGGAACTCCTGTGTAAAATTATTATTATTATCAATTACAGTGACACTTTCTGACAGTACAATGCTTTGGCTTTGTGATTTTTCAGAGCATGTTAACACCTGCTCTTTTGTTTGGCCGTCATCACATTGCTTTTCAAGACAAGGGCTATGATCCTGCCTCTGATGGGAGAAAGATTAGTGTTGGACTGCAGATGCTGGCCTGAGGCCACACAATGGGTTGGCCCTGTGACATGTGGCAGAGCCAATGGTCCAGGGAGGAGGAGGAGCAGGAAGAGGGGAGCTGACCACTGGCACTCAGATTCCTGCCCCACTCTTTGAATGCCCTGCCTCATTGCCCTGGGCACAAGCACTGTAAGGGTAAGGCATAGCTGCGTGTCCTGGACTCACAGATTCTGTGAATGCTCAAAGAGATGAGAATAAGTGCCTAAAGCTTTAACAATATTCATGTCATACATTAACCAAAACAAACAGACACCCTACTAATTGGGAGAGGATCTTTGCACACAATACAACCGATAAAGGACTGATAACAAAAATCTACAAGGAGTTCACACAACTCAACATAAACAAAGCCAACAACCCCATGAAAAAATGGGCAGAAGAGCTAAAAAGACACTTCTCCAAAGAAGAAAAGCAAATGGCCAACAGGTACATGAAAAAATGTTCAACATCACTTATAATCATGGAAATGCAAATCAAAACCACAATGAGATACCACCTCACACCTGTGAGGATGGCACACATTAAAAATACAGGCAACAGCAAATGCTGGAAAGGGTGTGGAGAAAAAAGAACTCTTCTACACTGCTGGTGGGAATGCAAACTGGTCCAACCGCTATGGAAAGCTGTATGGTGATTCTTCAAACTGCTAAACTGGGGCTTCCATATGACCCAGCAATACCACTTTTGGGAATCTACCCAAAGGACACAAAAACACTAATCCAAAAGGATATGTGCACTCATATGTTCACTGCAGCACTGTTTACAATGGCAAAGGTATGGAAGCAACCCAGATGTCCAAAAGTACGTGACTGGATCAAGAAGATGTGGTACATATACACAATGGAATATTATTCAGCATTCAACAAAGATAAACGCATGCAATTTGCAATGACATGGATGGAACTAGAAGGGATCATGCTCAGCGAAATAAGCCAGAGAGAAAGAGAAAATTATTGAATGGTTTCACTTAAAACAGAACTATAGGGAAACCAAATAGGAGAGAGACACTCAGCGGGGGAGGAGGAGGATAAGGGCACAAAATGGAGTAGAAAAGGACACAAGGGACCACGGAGATGGATCATGGGTGAATTGGCGGTGGGTTACCCAAAGGGAATACAAAATGTAAAAGATATAAATAACAATAAAAAATTCACGTCATATGATGCCGCCATTATATTTCTGGAAATGTAGCCCATCACAGTGGAAAAGGGATAGCCTTAAACTTCATAGGTATCAGAGTTCAAACTCTGACTTCACCATTCATTCACTGTCACGTGTGAATTTTCCCTGCCCTCTCTCACCTCCTGTTCTCTTGTATGGGAAGTGGGAGTCACAGGTCCAATGAGCTGTGCTGAAACTCAAGTCCCGCTATAGTGACCAGTGTGGCAAATACAGAAAAGCCACATTCACCAAGAGTCCTGTCACAAATGGTTGAAAAATTAGAAAAATTAAACATAGTCAAATGTTACAAAAAATAAGGAAAATCATTTCAGATATTTGAGTTTAATTAACAGTGAGTTTTGAGTACCTGCCATAATAAATGGGAGCTTCCAAGTCCAAGAAGCTCAGCATCTTGTCACCCAGGTACCACATCCCTCTGACTTACACTGGGGTCAGGGCCTTTGGTCATTCCATCATGGTGACTAGAAGTGCAGGGAGCCCTGAAATTACCCATACTGACTTTATAAACTCCTGTGTGAGGAAACCTAGGTCCAAGAAAGTGAGAGCTAACCTAACAACCTTTGTAGGCCTTAGGGCTAGAATCAAGTCTATGCCTCTTCCAGAGTCACTATTGCCAACCAGAACTCGCAACCATAACCAAAGGACAGAACAATTTGAACCTAGCTGACAGCTGAAAGACACAGCATGAGTTGTTCCTCCATTTTACGACCTTCTGATGAAAAGAAAGAAAAATAAAGTCCACCTCTCCAAGCAAGGGTACCACATGGTCTCATTGTTATCCTGGAGGCACATTCGGATCAGCATTTTTTTTTTAAGATTTGTTTATTTATGCATACAAGCTGGGGTACAGGCCAGAGGCATGGAGTGGCAAGAGGGATCACCAGAGACAGAGTGGGGAGCAGATCAGGCAGATCATCGGAAATATACTGCTGAGGGGAGCAGTGGGCGAGGCAGGAGAGGTCTCCCTCACCATGTGGGAATCTCCCACTAACTGGGTGTCGAACTCGCGTCGCCACTGCTGACAACTCCACAGTACAGAGCTCAACCGCTGCTCCACCAGGGAGGCCCTCAGCTCAGCCTTTGTCCTGGAATTTTAATGAAGTATTATTAGCAGTTACATTAGAAAACCCAAGGTAAATTTGGCCAACTTTAATTTTCACTTCCAACTTCCACTGACAGTTCCCATTAAGTAGTGAGTAAATGTGGGACACGCCCCCAAAACATGGCGGCGAACAGACCCTAGGATCAGGCTCTCCTACAAAAAATCGATTTATGGAGAAAAATATCCCTAACTTTGAGAGCTGTCTCGAAGAGAACCGGATACCCTACGCAATACAATCGAGCCTGGGGGTGCTTTGGACTTAAAAATAAACTGAAGAGTCGGAGTAAAGAGAAGAGAGGGGACATCCCACACAAAGGAGGAGCAGAGAGGAGAGATGGGCGGACCAACTTCCCCTGAGAGCCATTGAATACAAGGTTAGAAACTGCGGTGAGGTCGGAGGGCTCCGGCCAGCCGACTGGGAGCACTCCCCCCACTCCCCCAACCCACGACCCCCCTCTCTTCCCTGCATGGCAGCCCTGAGGAGCAGGAAAGCAGGAGGGTCACTGTGTCCCATCCCCCACCTGGGGCTAGGTAACATCTCAAAGGGGAGAAAGTCCAAGCAAGAAACATCCCCCACTGGCTGCTAGGTGATAGATTAGCCAGAAAAACCGGTTGGACTGGAAAACCTCCTGCAGAGACCACCTCTTTCTGGGCTTTAGAATGCAAATTTAAGGAATATTGACTGACAATCCCCAAAACTCCTCCCATACCTGTTGCAAAAAAAAATCTCCAGGATGGAATTTAAGGACTATTGACTGACAATCCCCAAAACCCCTCCCATACCTGTTGCTGAAGAAAGAAAAAAAAAAGAAAAAGAAATCTCCTGCTGAAAAACTCTCTGGCCACACCCTCCCCGGCAAAGTGTCAGCATCTTGGCACACCTAGGGCAGCAAAAAACAAACAAACAAACAAACAAAAAAAGACCACAGCAGGTGGTGAACATGGCCCAGCACTCGCCACCCCCTCCAGCTTCTAGGCAGCTGCACACTAGCACCCTAGAAACTAGGTGAGGTGAAACGCCGATCAACAGCCACCCACAACCTCCACCCCTGCACCCCTTCGTGGAGTAGCAGACCCCAAGCAGCAGAAAACAAACGAAGACCAGGAGCTCCCAACCCCCCCCCACCAGACATAACCCCAGGGGCAGGAATAGCCCCAGGCAAACATCAGAGGAAAGGCGGGGAGAGGGGAGAAAGAATAGAAAGACTCCCAGCAAGGACTAATGACAGCAGCAACAACAAGACAACAACATACGTCACTGGAAAGGAGGGGCTGAACCCCAGCAAGGGACCCAACCAGAAACCCCAGAACCTAAGAGCAAAAGGACTACAGAACTCCAAATTCGCATCTCCCCAATACGTTATTTTCTTTATTATTTTTTTTTATTTTTTTACTAGTTTATTATTATTATCCCTTTTATTCTCTTTATTATTATTTTATTTTATTTTTTACTATTTTATTATTATTATCGCCCCCCCTTTTTTTTTAACTTTTAACTTACCTTTTTCTCTTGGTCCTTCATTCCTACCTTTCTTCATCTCCATTCCCCTTTTCTTTCCTCTCCCTGTTTTTTTTCCCTCCTCTTTTCCCCTTCTTCTCTTTTCTCTTTTCTTTGTCTTTTACTACAAACCACCCCTTCATCTACCCTAATTAAACTCGGAACAGAAAACTCACTGGAGACACACCACGAGAAACACAAAAATTCAACAAAGAAAAATAAGAAAATCCAGAAGCTATCTAGTCACAGCCAAGGCAACTCAGACACTAGGGAACCACAAACACTCCTGAGCAAGTAAAGCAGGAGTCATGCCCGCCAGAACCAGTGGAAAACTACGAACAGAGCAAAGCAGAAAACCAACAATGGGAAAGAAAAAAGTTACAAATGATTCTCAAAACAATACACCACAAAAAGAAACTCCCTCTCCAGAACCCATTAATATGGACATAGAAGATTACATCCACCTAACAGATAAAGACTTCAAAATAGCCATCACAAAAAAATTGATAGAATTAAATGAAAAGAACAAAGAACTGAGGGATATAAACAAAGAACTGAGGAACTAGAATGAATCCATAAAGACGAAATTGAAGGAACTGGAAGATTTAAAAGAACTGAAGAACGAGAACGAATCCATAAAGAAGAAATTGAAGGAAATGGAAGATTTTAAAACATTAGCAGAGGAGCTAAAGAAATCCAGAGAAAGCCAAAAAAGTGAATTAAAATACATGCAGGGAAGAATAAGCACTCTGGAAGAATATGATACTAACAGAATCAAGGCAGAAAAAGAAAGAGAAAAACAAAGGAAAAAGAATGAGGAAAAGCTTCGATAACTATCTGACACCATGAAAAAAGGAAACATCAGAATCATAGGAATCCCAGAAGGAGAAGAGAGAGACAAAGGAAAAGAGAAACTTCTCAAGGAGATAATTGAAGAGAACTTCCCAAACATGAAAAAGGAAACAAAAATTGACATACAGGAAGCCAGACGATCTCCATATTATTACAATGAAGAAAAAAAACTGCAAGACATATGATAGTAAAACTATCGAGAATTCAAGACAAGGAAAATATATTGAAAATGATGAGGGCAAAGAAACAAATAACCTATAAAGGAAAGCCAATCAGGCTGACATCAGATTTCTCTGAAGAAACACTACAGGCAAGAAGAGATTGGAGGGATATATATAACACACTACATGCCAACAAATGTCAACCAAGAATACTCTACCCTGCAAAGCTCTCATTCCTTTATGAAGAAAAAACATGGACCTTTTCTGACAAACAGAAACTACAGAAATTCATCACTACCAAACCCCTACTCCAAAGAATATTAGAAGAAGTCATGAAGACAAAACCAACAGAAGAAAGACCAGGAAACACAGAATAAGGTAAGAAGTAGAATCATAAAAGAGTAAACAAACAAACAAACAAAAAATATGGATGACAGTATATCAATATTAACTCTAAATGTAAATGGACTGAACACACCAATTAAAAGACACATCATAGCAAGATGGATCAAAAAACAGAACCCAACCTTCTGCTGTCTACAAGAAACACATTTAATTGAAAAAGATAATCAGAGATTAATAGTTAAAGGATGGAAAACAATCCTACAAGCAAATGGACCAAGAAAGAAGG
>PVIJ01024456.1:0-12254 GCA_004024925.1 Scalopus aquaticus
TCTTCTGGATTGTTTTTTTTGTTTCCATTTCATTTAGTTCTGCTTTGATTTTTATTATTTCCTTTCTTAAACTTTCTTTTGGGGTTTTTTGTTGTTCATTTTCTAGTTCTTTGAGATGTGAGATTAAATTGTTTCTTTGGGTTGTTTCTTGTTTCTTGATGTGAGCTTGTAATGCTATATATTTTCCTCTTATTACTGCGTTTGCTGTGTCCCAGGTGTTCTGGAAAGTTGTGTCCTCATTGTCATTCAGTTCCAGTATTTTTTAAATTTCTTCTTTGATCTCTTCGTTGATCCATTGGTTTTCCAGTAATGTGGGTTTCAGTCTCCATGAGGTAAGGAGGTTTCTTTTTCCCTTTTTATGATTTATTTCCAGTTTGACACCTTTATGATCAGAGAAGAAGGCTGGTACGATTTTGATCTTAGTGTATCTGTTGAGGTTTGTTTTGTGGTCTAATATGTGATCGATCCTGGAGTATGTTCTAGGTTTCTTGAAAGAGGGGAGAGTGGCTATGACCAGTGTGATAACTGTGGTTTCAAATTTATTTATTTTTGTTATTTGGATTTTTTTCTTTTTTTTTGAAAGTGAGCCAAGTATATATTCTGAGAGATTTACACAAGGGGTTGGAGTAAGAGGGTCATCAGTGACATCTCCAAGGTCTTTGGGCTGAGCAGCTGGAAGGATGAGCTTGTCTTTAGCTGGTACAGGGAAGACCAAAGGAGTCAGAGTGAGGGTGGAGCGAGGACAAGGAGGTCAAGGAAGGGAGGTATGAGACTGAGATGTCCATTACCCATCTGAGTGGAGTTAGATATTGCCATTTCTTTCTATAAGGAATCACAGAACCCCTGGCCCAAGATGACCTACTTTCTCTTCTATCCATGACAGAAATCTTTGATCAAAAAGTTCATTCCTTCTAGCTTAAGGAATTCAGATTTTCTAAACACAGAGGCGATAACCAATACAACCTGACTGAAATTGAGAGTAAGATTAATCATGTTGGGTTTTCTTGCTAACTACATCTAACAACAATCAGATTTCTCCAAATCCTCTTGTTATTGTAGTCAAAGATGTGATTTAATTATATACTTTATCAATATCTAAATGGGGATAAACCTGGCACAAAACCCAGATTATTCCACCAGATAATATAACATTCCCCTGTGGGATAACTGTGGGTCTCTTCATCATCCTAGCATAGGAGGAAGTCATATATTATCCAAGAAATATGGCTCAGGCCTGCATGACAGCAAACTTTTCCTGAAATGCTTTGAAGATGCCATCCTAGTCTCTAGCAATTAATTAGTTAATAAATTAACTTTAGCTTTTAGGGTAAGAGAAAATTGAACAGGTGTCTTGGGCTTGCCAGCAATGAAAGCAAATCTGATGTCAGACAAGCCTAGTCTTTTGATTTCCTAATGAAAAAGACCAATTCATTAAATAAGTAGGACAGAGGGATGATTCTCTTATTGCAACTAGGTCTCTGCATTGTGCGTTTTCTTCCCATTCTTCCCAAAGAGCTAACATATTCTGTCTAGCATCCAGTAGAAATTAACACAGATTAAGTGAAAGTTCACAGTAAATTTCTCCCCCAGCACCTAGACAACAGAGAGTAGGGTATTTAAAAAGAAATAATTGAGATAAAGTGTAAAAGACATGCTGTTAAAAATACATCACTACTACGTTTTAAAAGAAGTTCATTAACTGTATCCAGACTTTTGTTCAGTACAAGAAAAATGTTTTACATTTCTTTAAGGGTGACAATAATCCATCTGGTAACAAGTGACAAGAAATGAATGGACAATTCCTGCTGATTAGTACATTGTCTGTCTTGCTTGCAGAACAAAAACACAGATGTCAGGAGAGAATCTCTGTGTCCATTAATTTGACTATGAAAAAGTGCTAACACAGCAAGTAAGATAGAAGCATTACCTGCTCACATGCTTATGGAGTAGGTATTTTCTTGTTTGTTGGAATACAAATTAACAGAAAAAGAACTTTGGAGCTATTTAGAACTCTAACCACTTGTGTTAAAACAAAAACCCCTTTGATTATATAATATTTCCCTGAAATCACTCATTTAGTAAAACCACAACTACCTTCCCTTCCATTATCCTGAATTTGTGTGTCTGAGAGCAGGAGCAAGGTAACTAAAAATGGATTTTCAAATAAGTCAGTCATTCCTTTAAAATAACCATTTGATAAATCCCAAAAACTTATGTGATTCTTTACCAGATATTTGATGGAAATGACAGATTAAGGCCCGAAGCCAGAATGCCTCCCCTTCAGGTGCAACCATGTCCCCCATGGTGCCTCACGTGGCAGGCAATGCAAAATGATGCACTGCCCTTTCGTGCTGCACCTGAGGAGCTGGTGCTGCTTAGGTTCTGCGGTCAGCGATTTTATTAAGGAGGTAAAATGATATAGTAATGGGGATAAATATTTTCTTAAGATCAACAATAAACATAAAATAAAACATTCTTGTTACTTAATATTCTCCAATTTGATGGCCAATTTGCTATTCAGAGATAGAGAGACGACAGAAGCTAACTCAGAAAAGAGAAATGCAAGGTCTCTTCTGTTTGAATCATAAGGCTAGATTTCACAATCAGCATGTCGTGGGACAGCTTGAGTATATATTAATTCAAATAAGTGTTATCTCCTTCTACACAACCTTGTGATAGAAGCTTGTGCCATTTTCCCCCTTCTTTCACAGTCACATTTATATCCTACAGCAGCATATGTCCTTGGATAAACATCAATGATATAGACATTTCATCTTCTGAATGTGGCTTTCTGGAAGTTTTTCAGTCTTTTAAGGGCAAGTGTAGTGGATAAGATAGAAAAATGGTGGGCCTCCCTGGTGACGTAATGGGTTAGCGCAGCGCTGCGGAGCTGCCGGCCACTGTGGCGTGAATTCAATGCCCTGTCGGGGAGATTCCCACATGGCGTGGTGGACCTCTCCCTGCCTGGCCCGCTGCTCCCCTCAGCAGTGTATTTTGGTCGATCTGCCTGTTCTGCTCCTCCCTCTGTCTCTGGTGAACCCACTTACTGCCCCACACTTCTGTCCTGCACTCCAGCTTGTATGCAACAATAAATATTTTTTTAAAAAAGATAGAAAAATGGTTAATCCTTGGTCAAATTAACACAGTGGTTCTGTAAGTGTGACCCCAGATGAGCTGTGATGATCACCTTGAAGGCTTAGGTGGGTCTCCCCCTAAGATCTGTGATTCAGTAAGTCTGGGATAGGACAGATAAAATTGAATTTTTTAAAAAAAATTTCCAGGTGATGCTGATAACCCTAATCTAGGGACCATATTTTGCAAATTATGAAAATAATATATGATCTTAAAATATTTTTATTTTGGCTTTTAAATTTGTTTTAAAAGGGAGCCTGACTGTGACTTGCAAATGCATCACACATGCCAATGCACCCAGCCACTTCTTGTTAGTGTGTCCCAAGAACAGGACTGAGACTGGGATTCAGTTTTCTAATATTCGTGGATTTTGTTAGACGCTTATACATCTTTACTTCTCCATATAAGAAAAAAACCCCCACAAAATTCGACTAGGAGAGTTTATTCTAAAAAAAATTAGAGTAAAACTGATATTATAACTTACTTTAGTGAAATTCTCAAATGACTCCCCATCAAGGAGCACTGGGTAACACTACCTGTGAAATATTAAGTTTCATGGGGGCAGGATTCATTTCTGTCCTGGTAACTGTGGTGTTTGCCATGCTATACATGGTGCCCAGCATGGATATCTAAACTCTGATGTAGAAGGCCCTTGGAGATCTGCACCTTTCTTGCCTAGTTTCTGAAAAACAGCATACTTCAACACTGCCATGCAACTAATGTTAGTCTTAATTTTACTATTTGATGACAAATGTTGTGAACTTTGGAAAAATAAAATTGTTTGGGTCTGATCCAGTAATTTGCTCTTGGGTCCTGAAGACAGTTGTTAATTTGCCATATCTACATAGTGAAAATAAATTATTGGTTAACAGAAATAATACTATTTTAGGTGTAAGAACAGGGCATTTGAAGAGTATCTCAGGTGACCAAAGTGGGACAGTAACTAAAATCCAGATGGCTTCAGTTGACTAGATATGGGGAAGGAAGGAGGCTAGAGCACAAATGATTTCTCTGACATTTTCCTGGCCCTCAAAATGCTTGGCATTGCATGCATGCAAAAAAAAAAAAAAAAAAAATCAGTATTACTTTTCAACACCTTACATTGAATAGCTTTTTCTCGCTTGGACTAGAAAAGATAAAGTAGAGGTGTTTGGTTTTAGAATTCTGAAATGTCAACAAGCATTATGAATCTTCCAGACCAAAGAAAATGTAACTTGGTTTATATTAGCACAAAAATGTGAGGTGTATTCCAGTCAGAATAAAGGAGTAGAACATCATATTCAATATTCTTCTAAATGGCCAGATTTGCTATAAGATTGGGCGTGCCTTTGAGTAGTGCTATGGTCTGACTGTGTACTTCCCTCAAAAATTCATATGCTGTAATTCAAAAACCCCAAGGTAATAAGGCATTAGCAGGTGGGTCTCTGGGAAGTACATACATCTTAAGGGTAGAACTTTCATAAATGATGTTAGTGACTTATACCTGAGGCTCCAGAGGTATTCTAAGCCCTTCTATCACAGGGAGACACAGAGAGAAGTTATTGGTTATGAACAAATGGATGATCCTCACCTAACCATGCTGACATTTTGAACTTGGCAGTGTCTATACTATGAGAAATAAATTCTGTTCTTTATAAGCTATCTAGTCCATTTCATTTTGTTATTCAATGTAGATGACAATTAGAAGTAGCAAAATATCAGCATGAGCAAGAACACAGAGTCAGGAGGACCTAGAAATTTGCTGGGTGGACATTGACTAAAAAATAGCAAGTAAATTAACTGTTTTGCTCATCTGTCAGAACCCTTGTGTGGATAAGTTCAAGTAATATGTATAGTAAAATGAAGATATTGTAGAAGTCCATTTATTACTACTCCTCCTCAAAAGCCAAACCTGTTCTGAACATCTCACCTAGTATATTAAGAGTGTAGGCTCAGGAATTAGACTCATCTGCATTCAAATTCCCTTTCTATCACTGAGGCACTCACCATATTGGATATGAATAAAAATTAACTTATGTGTAAAGTAAGGTTTCTAATAATACTAACGTCACAGGCATGGTTTGAGGAATTAACTGGATAATCCATTTAAATTTCATAGCACTGAGTAATAGCTCAATACACACAGCTATTTTTAGCAAACTATTGCAATTCTTGTTATATGTCCAGATGGAGAATGGACATTGAATTTCTAGGATTTCTTTTCTGGTTGTAACTGTTTTATTTGTAAGATCATCCATTGTTTCTCCTCTTTATTGTTTATTGTAGAGGTGTATTTATTTAAGCAGAAGTAGATTATTTATTCACAAGAAGACCCACTGCAATTATAGGGCTCTTTCCTAAGGACCTGGTTTTCTTGAGCTAATTCTGTGTGATGACAGCTTGTACTTAGTTCACATTCCTGCAATTCAGCTCACTGAGCTCAAATACATTTCATCCATTCTTGTGCATTCATGGATGATAGATCTGAATTTAGAGCAAGTACACAGAAACAGATTTTTAACATGTAAACATGAAGTACTGACTTGCTAAAGGCAAGATAGAATGCTGAAAAAAGCAAATCCACCCCATATATCTCAGAATCAAAAAAGGTGTTCAAATTTTCAGATTTAAGTATCACTCTAAAATGCACCTTTAGATGTTATACATTTTTAAAAAATGTCAATTAGTTTAAGGTGTTTGATAAAATTCAATAGAAACAACAGGTGCTCACTGTATGTGCAAGCAGAAGAGAGTTCATAATAATTGAGTTTCTGTCTTTCCTGTGTCCCTGATTACTTCCTATTTGCTTGGGTTTTTAGTTTCTGTACTTTTATTTAAAACATGGTACCCATTTGCTTTTCAAGAGCAAAAAAGACTACTCTTAGCCCCATAAACCAGATTATCTCATTCCTACATATCCATTGTCCAGTCTCAGGAAATTGGTCTTGAAAGGGTGTCTGTCTTTGAGAAATCTTCAGTGTTGGGCAGTAGGGACAGTTCTAGGCTTCTGGAGCACCCTTCCCTACCTCTGTCACTGTTTCTAAGCTATGCTTGGACCACGATTTCTAGAATGAATTGCAATGGCTGAAAACTTCAAATCTCAGAAAATATTGTACAAAAATGAACAATGATATAAAATATATATGAATAAATTTAAATAACAAAAAAAACTTCAAATCTC
The DNA here is from genome assembly GCA_004024925.1 of Scalopus aquaticus. Lineage (NCBI taxonomy): Eukaryota > Metazoa > Chordata > Mammalia > Eulipotyphla > Talpidae > Scalopus > Scalopus aquaticus. The sequence goes on from PVIJ01024456.1 coordinate 6,293, forward strand.
CATAAAGTACTGAAAAAATGTGATGCCTCTTGGCTCCCAGTGGCAATGATTACATTCTGCTCCCTTTCATAAAAATACCTTTCTGTATCCCATTATTTTTTTGTTACCTCATTTCTGCCAGTTAAACAAACACTGTACTCCAAAAACCAGAGTCCCAAGCAAATGAATATTACACAGTTGAGGGAAGAGGAGGGGTCACACAAGTGTCTGGTTCTTACTGAAAACATTTCACAGGCAGTTTAGATATTTTAAAGAAAATCACACACACACACAAAGGTGTAGATATTGGGACTCAACTCTATGATACCCATGCCTTTCCCAGCCCTCTTCATACTGAAGACACGTCGGATTAGCAGGGCTGCCCCATCCCTTTATCTTCCTGGCACAAAAGATTGGGCATTGTTTTAGATGTTAATTCTATGGTAATTTACTGTTGCATTGAAAGGGACACAGGAGTCATGGAGCAGGTTTGCAAAGCAAGACTCTGCTGCCCAAGCAGAAGTTCTTGGGCTATTTACTGAAGCTTACAAGCTAGTAAAGCTGATTCTGTGACAATGATATGAGGAACAAGGCCCAGGGGGCAGAAGGAACAAAGGTTTATAAGAAATAGTAAAGGGTGCATGGTGACCATAGATTGTTCTGGGCAAAGGGCAATCTGTGTCAGTCACAATGTGTGCTGATGTTATCACAAGGAGAGCTACTCTTAGACCGACATGGAGCAAGTCATGCAATCACATCAAAGGCAACCTAGGCCTCCCCAGGCTCACCTCGTGATGCAGGCCACTGTCCAAGCAGGAATGCTCAATTGTGATACCACATGATGGGTGTAGGTCACAGCAGCTCATAAGCAGCCACCTCACGAGAGACCACAATTCAAAAAATATAAAATATTAAAATTGGAAGTAACTTGAATTTCTAACTGAACATAGGGGCTATGGAAATGAAATTGCTTGGCAAGACCTGAATTCCCCTGACTTGCACAAATTCATGAACTTCTCTCTTTTTCTGGGTTTGTTTAATTTCTTAAATGTTTCTTCCTAAAAACTTTTAATTCTCCCTTCTCTAGAAAAGCCTGAGATTTCCCGTTTCTATTTTCCTGCTTCTCTCTATCACAGTTACACTTGCGTGTGGTGATGACCTCACCCCTCTGTGACTCCTTTGATCGGATCCTTTCTGTACCATATGTTGTACTGTGCTACAACAACTTTGGATTAGAGGGTCAAGGGAATAACTTTTCTTGTTTTGCAAATATACCTTCTAAACATTTAATGTTGTGAACAGATGGACTGGCTGTGTAAGCAGCACACCATGAAGACAGAGCATAGATACTGAATTTTCTACTATTATACTATGTGGCTTGCAAAAACAGATAATCAAACTCATACTTCATGATAGGCACAAATATTGTGATGAGTAATAATTTTTTATGTGGAAGGAGTTTGCATACCTAATCACCAATGTAATTTGCACAAAAATGCAAATTTTGTTTCTTCACGTTTCACTTTGTTGAACTTTCATCTGTCCCCACTGATAGACCTCCTGATGTTATAGGTAATTTAGTCATCATTCTTCCAAAACAGGTTCTGGATCTAAGTCTATGACCGTAAGGCATTCGTGTCCATGATGTCATCACGTGCCTCATAAAAGATTTTTTAAAATCCACTTGTGTGTTACATCTCTCAGACTTCTCCTATAACATCATGCACCTGAAAGTTCTTTGAGAAGAAAATCTAGCTAATCACATTGTGAGGTTCCTAAAGATACTCTAAGTCTTTTTTAGAATAGAAAGTAGAGTCAGCTACTGAGGAGCAGAAGGTGTAGTACACAGAATGAGCTCTTCTTTGGGATCTTAAAAGAGATGAATATGACAGATGAATTTATATATAAAGAACAAAGAACAGGAAATACAGCTGTCAGTCACCTCATGGCAAAGATTTTCCTCTCTGATTAAATAAAAAGACCTACTGAAGAAAAAACAATTTTCCCCTGGCTTTGGCTTTCAAAGTACTTGTTTGTGCTTGAAACTGCTATCTCTTCCTTGTTTGGGAGATTATTCCCAACATTTTCCGAATGATGGAGAAGTATGTTAAGAATCTTACTTTTGATTACATCACTTAAGTGTTACACCAGTCAAGATTCACCTACCAACTGATACATTAAAACAGATCTTGCCTATACAGAGAATCAAAAGAGAAGGTCCATGTTAAAATTCATGTTTTCTCTTTACTTTCCACCTATATGAAACCTACTCTTCCTTCAGGACCTAGGTTAAGTTCTGCCTTATCTGGGATACTTTTTTAAACAATCTACACCAAATGATAATTTTATTTACATTTCTGGAGGTTTATTAATTGGACATTTAGTCCTGTATTTATCTGACCTATTGTATATTCCATGGGATTAGTGGCCATTTATTATCTAGCCCCTTCCCTCTTCACCTGACATGAGGATAAAAGGGATGTTTTCTGTTACATATTCTCAAGCCATGGAACAGAACTTGCATGTAGTAGTAGCTTTAAATATTTGGTGAATAAAGAAATAACACTTTTTTTTTAGTAGGAAACAGAGGCTAAGAGCATGACCATTAGACCAAGAGTTTATACCCATGTGAGGTTTTTAGTCTCCAGAGGTTGTCCGTGTAGTACTTGTGCCTTGTTGTTTTCTCCTGGTTTGAACTGTTTTGAATTCCATTGATGCTGATTTTACCGTCCTATTTGTTGGGAAAACTGAGACAACACTTTTTTTTTTTAATAATCAATGCAAAAATTTAAGACTACTGAAGTAAAGAGCTATGAATGATGATGCTGATGATGATATGACTTATAGAACACCCCATTTTTGCTGGGGATATTATTTCTAGCCCTTAAATTATCATTACAAATTAGGTTTTAATTCATGCTCATAGAGGAAACTAGTGGTCATAAAGTCTAGGAGATATAGCTAGGACTTCATAGTGAACAAGTTATGGGGGTATATTGTCAACCCAAGTCTACCTGAACATAAGGTCCAGGGTCTTTTCTCTTTTCCATGCTTAAATGCATGACCAGTTCCTATTTTACAAATGTAGCTAAAGGAGATGCAGGAATTCTCAAAGGGTCAGACAATAGATAGAATGTATAAAAACTCCAAGTTTAAAACAGATGTATCCGGGCCTCCTGGTGATGCAGTGGTTAAGCGCTGTGCTGTGGAGCTGTCGGCAGAGGCACTGCGAGTTCGACGCCCGGCTAGAGAGATCCCCACATGACACAGCAGACCTCTCCTGCCTCACCTGCTGCTCCCCTCAGCAGTGTATTTTCATCGATCTGCCTGTACTGCTCCCCACTCTGTCTCTGGTGAACCCTCTCGCCGCCCCATGCCTCTGGCCTGTACCCCAGCTTGTATGCATAAATAAATAAATCTTAAAAAAAAAAACCAAATGTATCCATGTGGGGTCATTTCTAAGGATATTTGACCCTTTAAAGTAGAACATATAAATCTGTAAGAGCTATTTGGGAAAAACTGAATATTCATCCCTGATGACATAGGAGCAAAAGAGCTGAAATGGAAAAGGCCACTCTTTGTAACCTACAATGTCCAATCCAGCAACATTGGCCACAGCCATGTTTTCATTTTCCAGTCTCTTCCCACCAGACATCTGCTGTTGGAGATTTAATTGAATCTGTCACTTCATAATCATGTGCCTGCATGTTTTCCAGAAGGATGAATTGTAGACTTAGAGTTTAGGGTTGGGTGGTATGATGTGCAGCTGCTGTTATGCTAACAAGAATATTTCATCTCTTTTCTAACCACTATGCTAGTGTTAGTCTAGTGGCCACTGCCAGAAATGTTTTTCTCCCTAAATGCTCTAAAATGAACTAAGAAAGGCGACACTCAGAAAATTAGCAGATGCTAAAAACTGAACAATTCACTCCTCTAGGGGGAAATCTTCATGATTGCAACCCAAGAAACAGGGAGGAAAAAAAAAGCAGAATTAAATATTTCCAAAGGAATATTTGCTCCCCCATACTCATTTTATTTTATATCTTTGCATTTATTCTCATTAAAGAAATTTTTTTAAAGAGTAAGAGGAATGAAAATCCAATGTGAGATGTTGCAAAGAACTGAGCCAATTTATCTTGAAAACAAAAATATCACCTTGCCCTTGTGAATGATACTATTTTGACAACAAGCCAACCATTTAAGCTGTCTAATTTTCAGGGTCATATTTTTTCTTGGGGTAAAAAAAGAATCATATTACTAGGTATTCTCTAAAGACTTTCTTAATAAATAACTACATAAACTTAAAGATTTTAAGCAATTTGCATGAATGAATACATCCTGAATAACATACTAAAACTATATTCAGCAAACAAAATTATTTTTTTTATTATTTTAAACACAATAGTTCTAGAAGCAGTGTAATACGTAACTCCGTGGGGTGAGGGACCACAGAGGCCATTCTACTTTCAATTACTCCAAGGTGAGTGAAATAGTCACCAGAGCTTCACAGTTATTCTCCAGAAGTAGGACAAAAATTGCCTGTTGTTTCACAGTTTCTATTTATTTTTAATAAATGCTTCAAGTTAGAGAGCTCATTGACTAGCCTGCCAAGTGACATGATAAATTGGGAGATTCTGATAGGGATTCCAAACCTAAGGGCAGTTCTGCTTCATCTGAAGGTGATTAACACAAGAAACATTATAGAATATTCCTAGAATTGAAGAAGAAGAAATATGCTACTAATTTCTTTCTGCCATTTCCTCTGTCATGCCAAATGCCTTGTTCCTGCATCTTAAAAGATGCTTGTTATTTATTGGAGTCCAGAATAGCACCCATACCCATAGTTACAAGGGTCATCATGAAGGAATAAAAGATGCCTCCTGGAATAATCCAGAAATATAACATCCTGGGTTTTTTTTTTTCCTTCCATATAAGTCTTAGCAAAATTGTAAATGTGTGATTCATTTTGGAATTATTTTAGTGTCTGATGTGTCTGATTTCCTGTCATGTTCACAACTGCATGTCCAATGTCTAGCATCTTAATTTGTATTTCCCAGATATTCAAAAAAATTGGCTGAATAATTAATGGAGTGAATAGCTCTTCTTGATGGACCTCATTGATCATATGTTGTATCTTTGCATCAACCAACTTGAAACACAGTTTAATAAAATGATCAATCTTACACTAGAAGGCAAAAGTTGACTTTACAGTTAAGACATAGTTTTTAACTATAGTTGCATATACCATTGAACCCAATCTCTCTCTTTTTCCTTCTCAATCTCTCTCTCTCTCTCATTTTAAAAAAATAAATAGCAATAAAAACCAACAAACTTTGGCTTGACTTACTAGGACAACAAAATAAAAGAATCAAATAAAATCAGAAATACAAGCAGAAACATTCCAATGATATCACAGAAATACAAAGGCTCATAAGACACTGCTATGAATAGCTGTACACCGATAAATTGGCCATTTTAGGAGAAGTGGATAAATTCCTTGAATCATTCAACCTCACAAGACTAAATCTTGAAGAGAAAATCTAAGCAGGCCAACCACAAGTAAAGAAATTGAAACACTCAAGATAATCTTCCAAAAAACAAATCAGTGCCAAATGATTTCGCTGGTGAATACTATCAAATATTCAGACAAGACCTAATACCCATCCTTTTCAAAGTCTCCAAAAATCAAGAAGAAGAGATTACTTTCTCACTCCTTTTATGAGGCCAAAGTAATGTTGGGAACAAAACTGATAAGGGAAAGAAGAAAGCAAGAGAGAGAGAGAGAGAGAGAGAGAGAGAGAGAGAGAGAGAGAGAGAGAGAGAGAGAGAGAGAAAGAGAGAGAGAGGGAGGGAGGGAGGGAGGGAGAGGAAGAGGAAGAAGGGTGTGAGTGTGAGGGCTTTTATGAGTTTCACAATAATTAGGATTAACTCCACAGTGATCCAATGAAGTAAAACATACCTACAAGCAATAAAATTAAACCAT